>PVJC01004465.1:0-63714 GCA_004026665.1 Murina feae
AGATGTAAGCCTTCAGAGTGAACATATATGCTCATGCACTCGCATACACAACATTAATGCATGTGGACATGGAACATGTTTTAAAAAGAACTCCTAAAAATAAAACTTTTCCTGGTAGTGTTTAGGTGGAAAGCAAAGTGTTAGGGGGAAGGAGGGAGGAAGGGAGGGAAAGGGAAGGGAGAGTTGGAGAGAGAGAGGAAGAACACAGACACCCAGAAAAGCCCTTCTAGCAGTGTGTCAGCTTCCTAATTAGTTAGGTAATTTTACTTAAAGAGCGGGGATTATAGTTGGCATTCAATTAAAAAAGGAAAGGGAATTCCAGTGATGGGCTTGTGCGTATATCACCTTTGGCTGGTCTTTCTCACTCGCTGTCTCATCATTCCTTCTTCCCTGGAAACACAACTGGGTATTGGTGTTGGCAGGAAAGCAGAGTGTGGTCTAGTGGATTGGAAATCAGGTGACTTGAGGTCTGGTTCACCCACCCACCCGCCCTGGCCCCCTCCACACACCCTTTCACTGTGAAGTTTCTCTGTGTCTCTGCTTCACAAAACAGGAACTGAATTTCTCATACATTTGAGTGGAGGGCAAGCGTTTGTAATCAAGGTGATTTTGTTTGTTTGTTTTTTGCTTCACCTAATGCTAGCTTATTCAAGGTAGGCCCATGAGGCCAATATTAGACCTGGAAAAATTGATGGACAGGGAGGTTGCTTGATATAATAGGAGATAGGAGCAGTAGTCTTTAATTCAGTAGTGGGAGTAATTCCAGAAAATATAAAACTAAGTTTTTATATTCTGAGATCTGGTACAAGTCCCAGATAATCAAGAAATCAGGAAAACTGGCACCTCTCCCCTTACCTCCCCCTGGACAACGGCGACAGGTCTGACTCTGACAGGCTCCAGCACTGATGGGTGATCACAGGCCCCTGACCAAGGCTTCCTCGGTAGGAGAGCCTCTCTTAGCAACCCTTCATTGTGCACAGGCCATCTTAATATTAACACATATTACTTATTTAACAATCAGGGCTGTTCTCTTCATCATGATGAAAAGATAAACAGCAGGTGAAGAGAGAAAGCTGAGAAGAACAGCTTCCTAACCAATACCCTCAAAATGTAATGTTCCCTAGTGTTAGGCTGAAATATATCAAGTTTCCAAGTTTCCAGTTGATCTTAAGTGGAATCACCACTGGCTATTAGATGATCATCTTCTCACTCAATGAATTCATGTGATTCCATGTGTTCAGCGGAAATTGATGACTATCTGTAATGTGTGGGGCTCTGTACTAGGCTCTGGGGTATAAGCAAGAGTCAATGTGCTTGGAGTACAGTAGTCACTCATTAAGGCTTCCTGCAGGAATGGGTAGGTAAGATTTTACAGTTAACATTTTCACAAATGCAAATTTATTTGACCTAGTGCACACATGAGCAAAAGGGAAGGCTAGAGACATTAAAAGGTTTTCTTAATGTTGTACAGTTTCTAAGGGCTGAGGCTGGGATGTGGGCTTATGTCTTCTGAGTCCAAATCCTCGGTTCTTTCCATTAGGTAAAAGGCCAAGATTCATGGTGGAAAAGGGTGAGGCAACTTAAAAAAAAACTTGCTTGTTATGAGAGAAACCCCCTCTGTGGGGTGGGCCACCACTAATAGGGAAGACAGTGATAGATGGGCAGTAGCCATTTTAAGTTTTGTTTTTTCTCCTCCCTATTATTCAGTGGTTAATTTTCCCATTCAGACGTTAAATCAAAAGATCAAAAGTAATAATTTCGCTCCGGTCTTAAAAAGCCTTATCTCCCAAAGCCTTCCTGCACAACAAGGTCCACCACTGGAAGGATCATTGAACCCTAGTCCCCAGCTCACAAACCTTATAAATCCTGTGCCAAGATGTCTCCTAAGTAGATGACATTTTAATGATTACTACAGGGAGTTGGGAACTATTGCTTCATCCTCACAATCAGAGTAATTAATTTTCTTAACTACCAGGCCAAATTCTGCCACAGGAGTCCAGTTGAGAAATTTCAGACCCATAGGAAGTACATTAGCTCTTCAAAGTGATTAGGGTGCCATTTCAAATACACAAGCAAAGGAGCTATTAGGCTTCTGGCTTATTTCAAACAACTTGCAGCCTCTGTCCCTCAGGGAGAAAAAAAAAAAAAAAGAAAGAAAAGAAAAGAAAAAAGAGACAGAGAAAAAAAGAAAATAACAATTTGCACAGGTTCCTCATTTTCCAGTAAAAATACCCAGGGTTTGCAAGTCGTGGGATATCAGGTATTGTGGTTGGGTGCGAGACCAAAGCGCACAGAAAAAGGGCGGAGTGCCAGAAGTCAGCACAGAAAAACACAGCCTGCTCCAAAGCACACGGCCCGCGCCTTCAGAGGCCGCGGCAGGCAGGCCCGGCTCCTCGATCAGAGAGAAGGGCAAGGGCTTATGGGCTTTCCAATCCGTTCCTTAACCCTGTCTCATTTCCCCCAAAAATATCAGGAATGCCCGCTATGTATGCCGCTTTCAAGACAGGGCGGATGGAATCTTTGCTAACCATCATTTCCTCACCCGACCCTTATATTTCTAGATCATCATCGTTTGAGTTGCCTTTGTCATGCTTTTGTAGAATATTTTATTTAACATCCATGAAAACCCAGAGAAGCTTTAAATATCAGTTTACTCTCACAAAATAGCCACAGCTCCCCAGTTTCGCCTTTCACAGAGGCATTCGACTGGCACCCTTCCATGAGATCTGTCTATTCAGCCATATCACTTTTTCACCTTGGAATTCTAGGAACAGCTGGGAGATTTTCTTAGAGTCAATACAAAAGGGAAGATTTTTAGCTCCCTTTTCAAACTCTTTTATAAAGTGCAAGTCTCCTGTAAGACATTTATTTGCATCCAAAGTCTGCAGCCCGTATATTCTTCCAAGGCTGATTTTGAAAGAAAACGAATGACCATTGCATGTCATCTCTACAAGCCACCCACTTCTAAGACAAGCTGATGTTCTGGGAGCAACACATACCTACTCAGGAACTGAATTTGAGATTGTTTTGTCTTCCAAAACCCATGCCACAAAGTAAGTAAATCTGGCTAACAAGTTTGGGTTAGCAGTGCATTTTTGTATTTATTTTCTAAACTTTCTATAATTATCTTATATGATTTTTATCCTGGAAATAAGAATGTGGGAAAGACTTCAGCAGTGGCTAAAAAGCCTTAATGATAGCAATAGCAACACACATCCCAGAGCTGCAAAAGGCCAGCATCTGGTCTAGGCCCAGGCGGATGTGGAGTTGATAGAATTTGAGGAGGGTCTCCATGAGGGGCTGAAGCACAGGAGAAAGCTCTACTGGCTTCAGAACATCTCCCTTCCCGGGCCTCCACAAGACCAGTGTGCTGTTCTGCCTGTAGGAAGGCCTCACTGTGAGACACATTCTGATAAGATGGGCAATGAGCAAGAGAACTGTCCCTTGGGAACTGCTGTAAGGGGAGCCTCTGCCCCCGAAACTCAGGGCTGCCTGGGCCGCCCACCACCCTCGTCAGCCGCTGAAAGGCAAGGAGGCCAGATTCTCTCGCAGCAAGCTCCCACGTCAAAGCTGAAGAGAGTCGGATCTGAGAACATGGGGCGAGATGTGGATCAGGGGGATGTAGAGTCGGACACAGACTAGAGTTAGGCTCTGGAGTACATGTGGGGGTTGGGCACGGCATGGGGATGTCACATGGTTTGTCAAACAAGTTCAAACAGCTTCACTGGGACTGGGGAAACTGGCTGAGTTGGGCCAGCATAGAAGCTATGGTTTTGGAAAACGATTCTGTGGTGAGACAAAGAATTTTCTGGAAGCCAGGAAATTTGGCAACCCAGCCTTTGCAATTCTTCCTGTATTTATTTCATTGAAAATTATTTTATATTTTTCTCACTATAAAAATAGTACATGTCAACACATAATGTTAATCTAGACCCTAATATGGGCTATTGAAGAGATTATTCATTGACTCCTCATCACACAAATAGAATCAATTGCCATCTCTACTTTGTAGATGAGAAGACGAAAGCTCCAAGTAAAGGGGCTTGTTCGTGGAGCATCTCTGGTGAGGGGCAGACCCTCAACGCACACTCAGGTCTCCTACCTCCAAAGCCTGTTCTCTTTCCCTGTCCTTCCCAGCTCAGTCTCCTTCTACACCATTGGTAGAAGTGAAAGGAAACACATGAGAGAAATAAACTCATAATGCAACAACTCTTAGAAAGAAACAGTAATATCTCAGCAAACATCTTTACAGTCTTTTCCAGATGCATGACTTTTTCACATATTTATAGTTCTACTCCCTCTGAGTATATAAGATATTATATCCCTGCCTTTAACTTAGCACAAGCATTTCCCTGAATTAAAAAAACACACCCAATTAGCTATGAACCACATTTCCCTAAAATAGTATGAACTGATACCATGTACTGTGTTCGGTCTCCCATCACTGAATGCTCAGCCAGCCACCTGCAGGTCTGAACCAGTGCAAATGTTCTGTTGTAAACAACTTATCTGCAGAGCCAGTCTACTATTACTGAGGATAGGGTCCCAGCAGTTAAGATGACCACTCAAAACGTATAAAGATTTGAAAAAGTTTTCATTCTTGAGATATATTGCATGTTTGCCTTTTCCAACATGCAGAGAGATACATCCCATTGAGCAGCATGTAGAGGGCTTGATTCAACACACCTGACAAAATGGGATTCATCTTATTTTACTAGTTTTCTATAACCTCATCTTTTTCTTTCTCCTTTATGCAGTTGCAAAAAAAAGTACTGCATCATTCTAGAAGTACTTCCTTTTTGATTTTTAAAATTAATGTTGGGAGGGACTATTTTCACAGTTTGAAACCTCAGACTTATCTTCATGGCTGACTAGATATGGGCGGTAAAGAAAGGAAAGAAATAAAAACTGTGTGGCCCTGGCTGGCATGGCTCAGTGGTTAGAATGTTGATCTTTGGATCAAAGGTTTGAGTTAAACTCCTGGTCCAGGGCATGTACCTGGGTTGCAAATTCATTACCCTGCCCTGTTTGGACACATATGGGAGTCAATCAATCAATGTGTCTCTCTCCCACCACTAATGTTTCTCTCTCTCTCTCTCTCTCTCTCTCTCTCTCTCTCTCTCTCTCTCTCCTCCCGTCATATCCCTCCCTCCCTCCTTTCCACTTTCCCTCCCTTCTACTCTCTCTAAGAAATCAATGGAAAAAGTTTCCCCGAGTGAGGATAACAACAACAACAAAACTGTGTGAAATTTTTTTTATGAAAAGTCTCAAGACTTCAAGACTTGGACCATTTCTTTCCACTTGATGCTCACCCCTCCAATCTATCTGTGTGGCCTCCTGGGCTCTTCTCTCGTTCTGTCTTGTTTGCCTTGCACTCTGTTGCCAAGTGAGTTTTTCATAAACACTAAGCATGTTTTGCAATTGTCTGATCGGTAAGGTTTCCACAGTTCTGTTTCTTACAGAAATCTTTTGCCCAGCTTTAAACTTCTCAGCCTACGCACCAGATTTATTTTATTTTATTTTATTTTTTTACCAGCAAGTAAACCTTACCTTTCCAGGTCCTCCTTCCCATTAGATTCAGCTTCGCTTTGCCTCCCTACCTTTCCAAAGAAGCAGGCTAAAAGCAAATGCACTTGGCACTTATATTTTATAAAGATAGAACTTGCCATTTATGTCACGGTTCAGAAGGTACCCCAGGACCTCCCAGTGCTTCTCACTGTAATGTCAGTTTGTGAAAGTGGATATAAATAAAGACTGCTAGTTGATGGCATTTTGAAATGACAGCTTATTCTGAATTCCTGATCTCAAGCTATCACAGCAGAAGCATAGAACCTGAACTCAAGTTTGATGAAGAACGAAGACTCCGAGACTATTCAGCCTTTACAGCCATTGTGCAATCTCATGGTTAATATAATCACAACCCGTTAAAGTTCTGGCTTCCTAGCCAGAACTTGCATTCACCTTCTGGTCCAACTGTGCAGTATCGAGCTTTCTAAGTTGGCACTTCTCTGCTTTCAAGGGAGCGTTTAACTCAGACCTCTGCAAACGTGGATCTCTGGTCTGCTGGCTGTAGAGTACGTAGGCCAAGTGGAATTTCTGGCACTTCATTACATTGCCTGACCCTCACTAAACAAACTTCAAAATATATATATTTGCAACAATTTGGAATAAACACTACATACAAGTGTTGATGGTAGATTTTTCTGAAGAACTACCAAATGCATCAAGACTAAGGAAACATTCTAATGATTCTTTCAAACATGAATATATTTAACTTCTCTTCTCGTTAAACAATCTTCTTATTTAGTCTTCTCAGGCTTTGATGACATGCCACAATTGGCTGTTTATCAAAAACTTAGCAAGAAATGCTTAACAAGATAATTATGTGCACACACTCGTGCATAATTAAACCCAGTTTAAAAATCAGTGCGCAGTGGAATATGGTCACACCACTCAAGAAAGGTGGGTGACTGGTAAATGACACTTCTCTATCTATAATGAAAAATCTTATAATGTGAATGCTGTGAAGATGATGTGGTAATCCGTTCTTAAATCTTAGTTAAAGACATCTATTTCCATCGCTACTTGAGCTGAACAAAAATTCTAGCAAAGCCAGGAAGTTAATTTAGGTAGAAAAGCACAATCAGGCATTAGTCGTTCACACTGGAATGGTGCGGCATGGAGGTGAAGGATCCTCATCCTTCCAAGGTTTTTAATTGGATGGATTCTCATCTGTGTGTTTTATTATTTTTTTTTCAAAGAAGAATTTAGCTGACTCTCATCTTCTTCATTTTATAGCTGTTCTTTCAGTTGGAGTGAAAGAGGATTAATTGAGAATGAGTCATTGATGTTTCTCAAGATCTAGAAGACTAGGTATTGCATCGCATTAAAGAGTACACTTTCCCATTTGTTTTATGACTTTGTCCAGTTAACGTTACTGAGATAAGCGCTCTGGTATTTACTTGTAACTTGAAACCCCTTTCACAGTGTGACTGGATCCTACGGGAAAAGAATTAACATTTGAGGAATGCTTACCCTGTGCCAGGCATTTTATATGCATTATCTCATTTAATTCTCATAACCACAGGATATGGCTGACATAATTTAATCCAATTTTATGTGCCTGGGATTACAAAGGGAGTTAAGTATAGAATAAGGATTTGACACTGGATCTACCTATTTCTTTAAAGCCCAAGATCCTTTCACTAAATCACACTGGGTTTCCCACTGTAGCCAGGATGTGGGGGTGACAAGAAAGGCCATTCTAACAATAAGGGGTCCTCTGAACTTCGACTCAGGTGCCCCTCTGGGAGTGAAATAAGTAAGAGGATAATACGACGAATTAGATTAAGACATGTACCTAAAGTAGTGTCTTGGTTAAGCAAATTATGAGCTATGCATACAATTGAATACTATGTTATCACTAGAAAGAATCAGATGAGTCTGTTTAATGAAATGTGAAGCTGTCTATGAGTTGCAAAGTAGTTGCAGGAGAATATGTGCTATATGATATACTTTGACACAATCAACAACCATACACACATTTTTGCATGTGCTTAGAAACAGGTCTGGAAGGACATATATAAAAGTGTTAGTTACTTCTACTCAGCAGGCTAAGAATGACTTTTAGGCAAATTTCACTTTTCAATAAAATACTAACCACTGTTTAAATTTTTTGTGTGTAATCACATGTATTACATTTACAATTAAAATTCATGTAATGAACTCGTTGAATAATCTGCAGAAACGACCAGACCAAAGGAATGGCGATTAAGGTGATAAAGGAGATTTAACCTCACAGAAACTCTATCAAGCTTCAACATGGCCACATGCATATGATCAAAGCTAAAACCTTATCACTTGTATTGAGCTCTGCCTTATCTGAGGAAGGCGTTGACAGAGGACAGATGAGTAACAGTCATTTCACATTTCACACGTCCAAAAGGGCCTCTCCTTACCCATCTGTGTAGCACTACCATTTTCCATTCACTCAAGCCAAAGCCCTAAGAGACACATCTGATTTCTCCTTTCCCTTACCCTCTGCACCCCAACCAGGCAATTCAACCTGATCCACCTCCAGAACCTCTCTCTGAGGGCTCCACTCAAGCCACCATTGTCTTTAGCCTGGGCTACTACGGTTGCCTCCTAATAGGTGCCCCTGCTTCCCTTTTGCAATTTGTTCTCCACATGGCCAGTGTGACCTTTTATATTCCCCCAGTTGTGGTTCTTCATTGTATTTACAACTCATTACAAATGTCTTACTGTGATCTGACACTCATTCAACATTTGTGACCCCAACTCCCACCACCATCCCCCTCCTTCATTAGGCTCTGGCCATCCTGGCTTTTCAAATACAGTAAGCTCTTGGGGTTCCTTGGATTTTTACACTTGTTTTTTTTTTTTTTTTTTCTACTTGGAATATTCTTCTCTTACAGGAGGGCACCTTGATAATCTGAATCAACATTTTACTGACGAGGAAATAAAATTTCAGAGAATTTAAGTAACTTATTTATGGTACTAGCACTTGGTACAAGGCAGGGCTAGGTTTTGAACTCGTGTCTGAAACATCTCATGCCTTTCCCATTGTACTATACAACAAAGTAAAGATGACCCATCTCAGGGCTCTGAGTACAGTTCTGACTAATTATTAAGTATCTGTTTGCTGAAAAGGCCAGGATAAAATCAATTCAGTCAGAAGTTCCTTTTGTAGCTTCTCCTTCCTACCATTAGTACATTCTCCAACTTCTGCAGGAAGGCTTAGATGAGCGAGAGGGGAAAATATGAGATATATGTATTTGGAAACTCTTGTTTTAGAGATCTGAAATTAAATATTGTTCATTTAGGAAAGGAGTATATGACACAACCAGAAACTTTTACAACTCACTTAGTCAGATGTCCAAAGAGGACTTTCATGGTGTCCCGATTTGATGGAGGGAGTTTTTGTACCAGGGACCTCATAGTTTCAATTCTTCTGTTGTTGTCTTGCTTTTCTGAAAAATAAAATATAAACAAAGTTTAGAAAAAAATAAAATTTCATAGATACATGAGGCAACTTTCTTAGCATAATTTTGGACTAAGAATTAGCAGCATGAAGTCCTACTCAGCAGCCAAAGGGAATAGATGTGTTCAGTGTTATCATGGAGTTTCTTCATTTTGACTCTGAATTAGTTCGTGGCCATGTGACTGAGATTGGCCGTAGAGACATAGTCCCACATAGACACTATTATGTGGGACTTTTGGGAAGGACATGCATAAGGTGCTCATTTAGCTATTGAATCAGATCTCACATGTGTTTTAATATTATACGAGGTGTGGTGGGATGAATAATGAACTTCCAAAGATGTCCATGTCCTGATTTCTGGAACCTGTATGCATTTTACCCTCCATAGCAAAAGGGATATGTCATGTGATTAAACTAGGGTTATGAGATGGAGAGATTCTGCTGGATTATAAGGGTGGGCCCAGTGTAATCATGAAGGTGGTTAAGAAGGAACCAAGAGGATTAGAATTAGAGACAGAAGTCATGTGACAGAGGAAGCAGGAAGAGAAATGGCTGTGTGATAAAGGGCCATGGGCCAAGGAACAAAACAGTCTCCAAAAGCTAGAAAAAAGAAAGGAAATAGACCTCCAGGAGGAAGACAGTGAACTGATTTCCATTTTCTGACTTCCAGGAATATAAATTTGTAATAAATTTGTGTTGTATGAGCTTGTGGCAGTTTGTTACAAAAGCAACAGGAAACAAACACACAAGGACACAGTGTGATTTAATTACAAATATTCTATTGTTTGCTTGATTTTGTGGAGGAATAAATAATTTTTTATTACTTCTATGCTATCCTGTTTCTGTAATACATTTTGGTTTTTGCTATGAATTAGGAAAATGCAAAAACAAAAACTGAAAGTATAAAACGTAGTCATATGCATTTAAAAAATAAGAAGTTCTTCAAAAGTGCATGCCACATGAATTTCTCTCCTTCATTTTGTTTATTTCTTACTTTTATGGGCATGGATGGCATAATAAAAACTAAGTCACTTAGTACACCAGAGAATTCATCTTGCCACAGTTTTAACCAGGGCAGAGAATTATAATGATTTATTGAACTCAAACATTTTCTACACTTTAATCTCTGACTACTAGCACAGAGCTCCGGGTGACCCTGAAGAGGCCATTGCTGCAAAAGATGATGTAGAAGAGAATAATATGTAAGGCAACACTCACTCAATATCCATTCTCTTCTTCCTTAGCAAAGCAATCCCATCATTGTGGGAATGCCAATATACCCACTTAAAAGAGCTCACTTCCTAGCTTCCTTGGCAGCTGGAGTGGCCATGTGACTAAGATTGGACATTGACACTTAAGTCTAAGTGTAATGTGGGACTTCTGGGGAGAGCATGGAGAGGGTGCTGGTTTAGCTTTTTAGCCTTTGCACCTCTGCTCTTCCTAATGAAGATAGAATGGTCGCAGCATGAGAGGACACTGAGAATGGAGGTCCAGCAGAGTGGGACACATGGCTGGGAGGCACTTGCCTGAATCTGTGGAGCAGTCACTGGTCCTACCTGCCTATCTCTGAGTTTCTTTGACATAAGAAGATAAGCCTCTGTGTACTGGAATCTTTATGAATGGTTCTCTGATGCTAAAGCCAAACAGTTCCTAATATGATGTGCCTCCTGAAGCCCAATTTGTAATCACCTGTTATTAGGTAGATGAACTTAAAGTGGAGTGAGAAAGAGAAAGAAGTAGGGTATTTTGAATACACTGCTGCAAAGAAACAAACAAACCACTTTTAATAAGAAATTCTAGGAAAAATATCCTGCAAAGATGGTATTTGGCGAAAGTGGGCTAGGGTAGTCTTCCTAGTAGAACTATGCTTGGAAGCTTTTCTTCTTACTCCTGAAACCACAAAGGCCCATAAATAATACCTCCCACAGTCACAGCTTTCAAAGTTGAAGTTATTCTTAGATGAGCTCCAACTTAATATGGATTAGACGACTGCCAATGAAAGAGACAAAGGAAGGGAGAGAGAGAGAGAGAGAGAGAGAGAGAGAGAGAGAGAGAGAGAGAGAGAGAGGCCAGTTGCAACATCATAGAATACAGCAAATCTAATCTTTCTACCCAAAGGCTAGAAAGCCCCCTTGTAGCTTAATAATGCTAAGATATTGTGATATTTCATGAGACCAGTTGGAACTTATGAGACACCAAAAACTCAGGAAAAGAAAGAAAACAAGTCAGTAATGATGAGAGTGAAATTAGTACAGTATGCCCAGGACAGAGCTCTTGGAACACTTGGATACCCTATATCTGGACATCTGAAGCGAACACTAAACACCAATGAGTATATGCAAAGATATCTAACCTATCCTGGTAACAGAATTTACCAGAGGACCTGTTGAACCACTTGGTTCAGGCAGTAAAGGCGATAACAGAAGAGGTGGTAGCAGTAGTCCCGATACCTATCGTGACAGTCCTGAGTATGTCTTACTGTTAAAAGGTAGTAGAAGAGAGAAGAAGGGAGGGGAGGAGAGGAAACCTTTCTAATTTCATGAACATCTCCGTCCATACTGATGAGCAAGTCAATGTCAGAATTTCCAAAAAAGCGATCAACTGACATCGAGGACTACAGAAGCAGCAGCCATAAATCAAGCTGGGCAAATGGTAAGTAGAGAGTGATGCACATGAGTATACCCAGCAAACATCTGTTTTAGGGGACATATGATCTAGTCAAGAGTGGTTACAGAAAGGCTGGGTATGGAGTTGCTTAATTGGAAATATATGAATTTGGAAAATCACTGCCATGGTGCTTGGGCAGCAATTAAAACTTCACCAAGTCTGTTTAACCACCAGGTAAAATACTTGTGAACTTCCCTAAGTAGAGTCAATTCTTCTGTGTTCTGTTACGCTAGCACATTCTATTCCACATACTAGCAATACTGCCATGGTTTGAAGCAATCCCAGTGCTCATCACTAAGAGGAGTGGAGAAAAAAGCTGTGGTACATATATACAATGAAATCTTATTTGGCCATAAAAAAGAATGAAATCTTACCATTTGTGACAGTATGGATGGACCTAGAGGGTATTATCTAAGTGAAATAAATCAGTCAGAAAAAGACCAATGCCATATGATTTCACTTATATGTGGAATCTAAAGAGCAATATAATCAAACAAACTCATAGGTACAGAGAACAGATTGATGACTGCCAGAGTGGTGAGGAGTTGGGGGACTAGATGAAAAAGCTAAAGGGAATGACAACTACAGATTGGTAGTTATAAAACAGTCACAGGGATGTAAAGTACAGCCTAGGGAATATAGTCAATGCTAGTAATCTAATCTAATAAAAGAATAATATGTAAATTAACCCTCATTTCATTACACATAAGCCATGCCCACCAGCCAATCAGAGCAACAATATGCAAATTAACCCAGCCAAGATGGCAGCCGGTGGCCACGGAGATAGAGCAAACAGGAGGCCAGTGATGGAGGAAACTGCCTGCCTAGGCGGGCTATGGCCTCAGCTCAAGGCAACAAAGTTTCAATTATAGAAGCCACGGAGCTGAAGCAAACAGGAGGCTTCATTGCCTGCCTAGGCAGGCTGTGGCCTCCACTCAAGATAACAAAATTTCAATTATAGAAGATAAAGAAACCTGCTTCCAGACAGCCTCACTGGGACCTTGGGACAATGGAAAATGTGGACAGCCTGAAAATGGCCGTCAGTCCCTCACCCAGGCTTGCCAGGCACCCCAGTAGGGACCAGAACCCTAAAGAGGCTGTGGGCAGTCTGAAAATGGCCCTCAACCCCTCACCCAGGATGGCCACATCCCCATGGAGTGAGGGTACCCACTGGGGGGCTTGGCCAGCCTGCAAACAGCCATCAACCCCTCACCCAAGCTTGCCAGGCATGCCAGCTGGTGGACATCCCCTGAGGGGTCCCAGACTGTGAGAGGGCATAGGCTGGGCTGAGGAACCCCCCTGAGTGCACAAATTTTTGTGCACTGGGCCCCTAGTACTATAATAACTATGTATGGTGCCAGTTGAGTACTAGAAATATCAGGTGGACTACTTTGTAAAGTACATGATTATCTAACTACTGTGCTACACACCTGAAACTAATACAAAATAATATTAAATGTAAACTATAATTGAAAATAATTTTAAAAATTAAAAAAAATATTGCCATGGTTTGAATGCCCACTGATTCCTCCCATTACATCGGGAATTTTCCTATAAAGCTAGGAAGCACTTGCATTGGCATATAGTGGCTTATGTAAAGACAAGAACCAATGAAAGACAAAACTTGGGTTGGCATAGACAGACTGCTTTGAATTCTGTAACAGCTTTTTATTAGCTGGTTTTGGACAAGTTTCTTATTTTATTTGAATAATACTTAAAAAGCCAGTTTTATAGATTGAACAAGATAGTATATAATGCACCTAGCACAATGACTAGTAAAAAGTAAGTATTTCATAAGTGTTTCCCTTTTCCCCTCTTCACCTTCTTTGAGTCCCATACTGGTCTGGTTTACTTTTTATTTCCAGCATTAATCACACCATCTGGTTGCAGTGAGCATTCAGATGTAGTTGAGCTGAGTTGGTGCCAGTGGTGGCAATGCTCTTGCTGTGGTAGCCTGACATTTCACAACACTGACTAGTCTGTGAAAGCCTGAGAGACTGAGGATCTGACTGGTGAGTAGTTCAGTTACATAGAAGAATCCTTGTAAAAGTCTATGGTGGTTCCAATATCTGCTTATAAGAAACATTCTATATGAAGTGTATTTTATAGGATTTTTTTTCTCTTTCTCAACTTTCACTCACACTTGAACAATTAGACAATTGAATTGTGGTATGCACATCGTGTGGATAAGTTGTACATACATAGAGGGGGAACTGGATGATGGCTTAGAGAAGGCTGTCATGTTATCAAGGAGGAGCAATTTATTTTCTTAGAATAGAATCTTTGAAAAGGTTATAGGAAAGCAGTGGTTTCCCATTCAAATCAGTACCACACCCACTCGTCCATAGCTTATAAAATCAGGAAATAACACAAACACTTCTAAGTGGAAGAACATCTAAAAATACAATTGGAAACATTGAAACTGAAATGACACCTTTTCAGATCTAGTTTATTGACGTGTCATATTAGGAATTGGAATTGCATACATAATACAGGAGTAGTTAATGAGCTAAGATTCATACACAGCTTACTAAAGACGTGTCAACTGTTTTCAATTGATTCAGTGAGCATGTGAAAGACAGCATTTTCTATTAATATTTCTCCTTCAGCATATGGTATTTCATTATTGTGAAGTATTGAGAGTTTTGAGAAGACTGAGAATCTCTTATAAAAGTGGGAAACAAGGAACTTCTACACGGAGAAATAGAGAATATCTTAGGTAAGTTGTATACTAAAAGGCTTATATAAAAGTCTTTTCAGTAATAATAAACTCCATCATTCTTTGCCCCTTCACTCACATTTGCTCCTACCTTTATTTCTTAATGACTGATTTTTATGCTCTATACCAGTGGTTCTCAACCTGTGGGTCGTGACCCCTTTGGCAGTTGAGCAACCCTTTCACAGGGGTCACCTAAGACCATCCTGCATGTCAGATATTTACATTATGATTCATAACAGTAGCAACATCACAGTTATGAAGTAGCAATGAAAATAATTTTATGGTTGGGTCACCACATGAGGAGCTGTATTTAAAGGGCCAGAAGGTTGAGAACCACTGCTCTATACTCTTTAAAACCTCCTTTTTAGCTCCCCACCCTTATCCCAACACCCTCTCCAAACTCTAAGCTGTGAACCCACAACTGCATACAATCTCTTTTGGTAGGACTTCATTTTTGTCACCCACTAGTGGAAAAAAAAAGTTTGTGTAAAAATATACGTAATGCGCATGTAGACATTAAAATAGTAAATCATTGCTTATGGATGCCCACTTCTCTCCCTCCTGGAACTTTTTCTCAAACTACCCCCAAATTCTGTTGTAAATGAGCTTCTTCAAAAACAACTCCAGGATACTTAGAGAAGTAACATCTTCTACATGATGTAAGATAGCTTTAAAGTTATGATAAGGATGTGGCTTTATAGCTTTCCCCTGGTTCATGGATTTGAGGACGCATTTAAAAATATACTTTATGATGGTTACATTTGCATTTATCTGCATGAAATGTTGCTACTAAAACAAGAATATTTACAACCAAATGCATTTTTGCAGCGAGATAAGATAAAGGCACACAATGATGGAGAGAGTTCTACGCAGTCCAGGACCCTGGACCCCTGGACCCAGGAATGCTTTTCTGACCTTATCCACCCATTTACTATTAACTTATTTATGTCCACATGTTGAATCATATTTCAAGATAAATTGTCCTTTGTTATAGAGGTCCACTCAGAGGAAGAAAAGACTGAATTCTCTTGGTCACCAATGCATCAGGGGCACTCTTCAGTTCATTTATCTGTAATTCTTAGAGGACAACTGTATCCCTTTGTCTGAAGGAGGTCAGCAGTAGCACAGCTGTTCTGCTTCTGAAAGCTATTCTGGAATGTACAATGCATCCGGCATGAAAAATGGTAGTCTCTTATATGTCAAGGGTATATTGGGAAGAAAGCAGTCTAATTTCTATCCAGTTTGTACTTTATGCATCATGACCACTTCAGAATTTAGTTAGAGGCTGTCCTTGGCTCATAGGAGGACTGAATGTCTTCACAGAATATTTTAAGCGTACTTTGCAACTGGGTACAAATATTTTGAGGATATTCCTTGTAATTTATAAAACTTGAGTTGGATGTTGAGGAGCCATCCAAGGCATGATGCCACTTGCTTGATAAATTCCTTTAAATAAGTTACATTTACTTTAGGAAGAGACGCTCCCAGGGTAAATTCAAGACTTACACATGGGTACATATAGACACATAGTTCAAACTTATGTTAGAAATAAGAGAAGCAGTGTATTTCAGAGGTGTCTAAAAATTAGGTAGAACTGAAAAACCTGACGCTTTCAGTTTCTTATTTAAAAATACCAAAAAAACAACCACCACCATACACTTATTTCATAAAATTGTTAGTAGTAGTAAATGTTTCAATGTATATATGTGCACATATAGTAAATGATCATTAAGTGTAAGTCCCCTTAAATCAAAATCTTTCTTTTGAATCATCCTCTGTATCAGTGCTGACATATGACTGCTCAGAGTCCAAGGCTGTTTCCAAAATCACATGAAGCCATAAATTTTACTCTTTAGTGCTCTTTCCAAAAAAACAGAAACAGCTCAAACTGTGTGGTACTTTTGTAAATACAGAGTGATTTCCATGATCAAACACAAAGTGTTAGGTTATAATTTCTCAGTAGATAGAATACATCATAAATAGGCTCATCGCTGTATCATAAATAGTGGTCTCCAGGCTAACCCGGCCTTGGCGATTTGTACTTTTTCTCCAAGATTCTGTACTCCTCACCCATCTCCAAACCAGAAAAGCCATCCTTTGCATCTAATTAAAAGGAAGGAATGCCTGAGCTACCTGGTACGTTTGACTTTAGGTGTTGAGAATCCATGTCAAAACAGTTCAGCTGGAGAACAGCGGTATGTGACTTGCAGTGCAGGAGAGATGCCGCAGGAACAAACTCTAATCATTAGACTCAGGTGAGACTGTTTCCTTTGTCTGGTGGGGATCACCTGGGAATTAGAGCTAATCACCTCGCTGGCAAACAGGCGTCTCTTGTATCAGAGCTTGTCCTTTCAGGAGATGTTAATATCTTGTCTTATTTTTAAATAAAGAAGCCCTTTTAGGGAGAATTTTTAAAATGGAAATAGCCCTCTCTAGCTAATAAATGGCCTTAACAAGAACACTGGCCAACTGAGTGCCGTAGTCCAAGGATCCTACCCTGTGAGGGAAGAAGCTTTTGTGTCCAGCGGTGCTTCTGCCAGTCCTGGAGGAGCCTGCCCACCCCCAGCACGCTGTGAGGAGCCCACCTAATCTTCAGTTAGATCTCTATTTCTTGTTGTCTTTACTCCTACTCCCTGGCAATAAGCATTCAAAAATATTAAAAAGAAAATAGTTTTATCTATTTCTTCAATCATTTTTAAAGTGTTAAACATATATATGTATACGTGATTGAAGAAAACAAATCCATTAAAGTTCACATGCTATCTGTGGCAGACACAAAGTTGCTCATTTTGTAACCCAGAGGAGAAGATAGAATACAAAATATGACACAAGAGACGTTTAAATTTAAGAACTATCTATATCTATATCTATATCTATATCTATATCTATATCTATATCTATATCTATATCTATATCATCTATATCTATATCTAATCTATCTATCTGTCTATCTATATACATATATGCCTAAGTGAATGACCGATTGCTATGACATGCACTGACCACCAGGGGCAGACACTCAATGGAGGAGCTGCCCCCCAGTGGTCAGTGCACTCCCACAGACAACTTCCTGTGGCCGGCAAACCTCCTGCGGTCCCTCTCTCCAGTCAGCCAACCTCCCATGGTCCCACCTCCTGGTCGGCCAATCTCCTGCAGTCCCTTCCCCCAGCTGGCCAACCTCCCACAGTCTCTCCCCTCAGTGGCCAACCAACCTCCAGCAGTCCCTCCCTGGCCAACTTCCCACAGCGCCACCCCCCAGTCAGTGCCCCCCCTCCCCCAATTCCCATTGGACCTGATCACCTGTGAGGCCAAGGGACCCACCCCTGCACAAATTCATGCACCGGGCCTTTAGTCATAATATAAGTATCAGTGAAGTTTACTCTTTCATCTGAGCAAAGGGATCCTCTAAGATGACTCTTAAACACAAAAGTTTCTGAGGAATCAGCTCATTATACAAAAAATGAATCTCTATATATAAAAGCCTAAGTGACCTTTACCACTGGTTGAGCGAATGACTGGTTGCTATAATGCGCACTAACCACCAGGGGCAGACACTCAATGCAGGACCTGCCCCTGGTGGTCAGTGTGCTCTCACAGCCAACCTCCCATGGTCCCTCCCCCTAGCTAACCTGCCCCACCCCAATCAGGACAGGGTGAGACTCCCTGATGGCCTGATCACTGGCCAGCCCAAGGGATCCCACCCATGCACAAATTCATGCACCAGGTCTCTAGTAAATAAATAAAAGAATGGAGAAATATAATGAATACTAACGCAACCGATGTAAAAGTTTCTCTAATTAATTTCTAAAGGCCTTCAAATTGTTGTTTGTAGCTTCTTTACACACATCCCAATGGATTCAGGAAAGTAATAACAATCACCATTTCCTTTTCATCTGTTATTCTAGAACTTCACATTGAGGGCAAGAATTCAAATTTTAGGTTCTCAGTAACTTTTCATAAGTGGTATTGCTTTGGTGCAATCAATTTTAGGATGATAACCTTTCCTAAAATTCACCAACCTAAAACTCTTTGAGACCCAACTTCCTCAATGCTGCAGCAACGCCCCTCTTTGAATTGATGGGTAAGGCAGCAGCTGACACCCCAGCAGCAATCTTCATGGAAAAGCAGGGTCTTGTCCTTCACAGAACTCTTTTTTTCAAAGTAATTGTGGAGGTGTCATTGTGGCCAAGTCTATATCTGTAACTTACAGATCATACTAATTCACCTTAGGCCATAATCTGTGCTAAGAAAATAAAGCTCACTAGTTTGTTTCTTTGAAATCCAGTCCTCCATGAGAATTTTTATTAAACTATATTTATTCATATACATCTAGTTTTACAGGCTTTTTTTTAAAACAAACAAACAAACAAACAAGGCTTACCATTTTGAGTCACTTGACATGTTTCTAGTTATAAACCAGTAATTCTTTTTAAATACTCTAGTAGCTCTTTATATTAAGCATTATCTTTGTACATTTTCATAAGGGTAGAAACCCTACAAATACTTTTCTAGAAGGAAAGTCTTTAATGTAAGTGTCTATCTCTTTCTAATGGTAGATAAATTAAACTTACAGGGAATTTTAAAAAATCTCACTTGCAAACAAGTAGGATTTGTCATGTAATTAAGACAAATGCTAACTAAGAAGCCTGCTTTAAAGGAAGCACATTAAATTTTATCCATGACTATTTCTTTTGAACAAAAACCCTCTGGAGAAGAGATAATAGTTCATATGTGAACTGTTTTCCTGGCCAGTTCACTTGACAAGGCCACACAGTGACACTGAGACCAAACGAAGTTAGCAGCACCAACATCAAAATCCTTTAAGAAACGGGGAATAAAATAATTTTATGATTCAGCCTTTTTTTTTCTTTTTAATTGTGAGACTATTGTAAAAGAGGAGAAACAGGCAACATGTGGCAACTTTAGTCAGCATTTCTGAACTGGGAATGATAAACACCTCTGCCTGGCTCTGGCATTTATCAGGACTGAGATATTATTACCACATAGAGTCACAGCATGGTTACTGTTATCATCGGGAAAAAGAGCCGGCTAATCTTAATGGTTTGTAAAGCCGTTACCTGCACTGGTCTGACATTTATCATGATCATTTTACCACATGGGCCCTACACAGCAAAGGTCTTTTATCTGGAAGGGACATCACTATGAATTATTATTTGCAGCTAGGTAGAAAATTGTATGTTGTAGATACCTTTTCTCATTATAAATCACACGGTCACATTTCACCATTTCCCCCAGAAAGCTGCTGAGCCCAGGGGTTTTTTTGCCACAGCTTGCTTCCTCTCCCTCTCTCTCTTTTTCTTTATAGTTTCTTGAAAATATTAGCCATTTTTCTCATTAACATCCTTAATATAATTTTTGAAGAACCACATATATGGTAAGTGAATATATGGATGCACTTCCATTATAAAGGGCTTCCTCCACATTCTGTAGGAGAGACCATATAGAACTTTAGAAATTGCAGTTGATAAACCTGCTTTTTTCTTTTTCTTTTCTTTTTTTTTAATGCTTAATGTTCCCTTCTGTCTTGGTGGCCAGAATTTTCTCTGTTTTTGACCTTGTCAATAGTATATTTACCAGTACATCAGAAAAAAATTCTGACGTTTGATTTGAAATACTCAAAACACTTACGCCATTTCTTGCCTGAAATCCTTAGCTTGGAAAAAGGTTTTCATGAGAAGTAAACTATAGTTTTATTTTGTTAGACTGTGATTGTTTTTCAGATTCTGTTTTCATGAGTTACAATGAAAGTAGAAGATTCCGTCAACAATTTTTTTTAAAAATTGCTTAGGTTCTATTTCTATCTATGGCCTAAGGACATACATGAGTATAGAATATGGAAGAAATAAGGATATTAAAAGGTACGATGTTCTTGAAGCATGGGACCAAATCAGTAAAGTGAAATGCATTAATTTGACAATGGAAAATTACAATGAAAAGCCCACATTGTTTACCATGGGGAAGAAATGAACAAATACTCTCTTTTAAAAAGATTGAGACAACTAATCTTCTGAAAGATATATTTATATATTTTCTTCTTTCTCAAGTGTTCCATTAGGAATAAACAAGCCAGCAATTCTGCACTTTTATAATGAAGAGGGAAGAGAATTCTTTGCCATCTTTGCATTTGGAAGAAATGTGCAAGAAAAATGTGACAATTTAAGCAAATCAAGATGGTTTCGAATGGATCACAAATGGGACTTCGAGGGCTGTTTTATACTAGTATGTGAAACAGACAGTAAATTTGAAGGAGGATTTTCTCAATGGTCTAGTTCCGATATGTTTCCCTATTTCTTTGTGTGTTTAAAAGAGGTTTGGATGTGGTGTTTAATATTGCTTCAACTCCTTTGGAAATGAGTTCTGGAGAAATATTCGAACATGAAGGAAAGCTTATGTGCTATAATGCTGAAGGCAGCTGGGGGTGGGGTGTGGGGGGGCGCATGAATGAAGAAGCAAGATCCCCAAGCCTGAATTTAGCAAAAATAAACACTTATCATTCCCTTAAAAAACAACACACACAAAAAAACATTTTACCATTTTATAGGGTAATGGAGGCTTGGGGTAGGGGTTGGAAGTGGGCTGAGAGAGGTCAATGGAGGAAAAAGGAGACATATGTAATATTTTCAACAAGAAGGATGAAAACAAACTTTACCATTTTTAATGTTTCTGGGCATCAATAGCAAACCACCCTCCCCTTGAACCCTTGAAGAAGCCGATATTTTTCTCAAATAACTCCATTATTTGGGGGGAGGTGAGTAAATACTTTAACTTGACTTGCGTTATTTTGCAGTGATGTGCATTAGTTTGCTTACCTTGTTACATTTGGTAGCACACTGATTTTTTATTCTTACAAATTTCTTTCAAAGGAAATAGTTTCTATTTCAGAGACTTGTAAGACATACTTGCATAAATTCAGTGGGAAGGAGTGGAGGTGGAGGAGTCATTTGTGAAATTAACTTGTACATTTACTGCTCAGAAGGAGTTGTACACGCTTTTTACCCGGGTCTCCTAAAATGTTATTGTAAAGAGGTTGTCTGATATTCCAACACTGTGTTACCAATGGAATGAAAGACTACACTGACTTAAAACAAACAACAAACGACCCCTTTTATTATTATTTTTTAAAATTCAGAAAGACTCTTTTGTTCTAGTTTAACATCATCCTGCCATTATTGCCCCCCAAATCCTATAACCTGGGAGTATTTACAATAATGAGTATGGGGCTTTGCTGCTTCAATTTTCGTCCTTTGCTGGGGGACCTGGGTGAATCGCTGAGTGCTAATGAACGTCAGAGACTTCTAGCGGTGGCTGGAGCCAGGCACAGGCAGGCAGACGCTCTGAGCTCCCCACTGTGCTGCAGTGCACGCCTCCCTGCTGTCATGTTTACTATAGTTTTAATGTCTGTGGAAAAATTCTTCATGCAACCAAATTATGTTATGCCCTCTTGTTTATCTAACCCCACCCCCAATTTAGCAGATTCCTGTTGCCCCTATTATAGAGAACGCCTTCTCAACTTTGTGGCCATCTTATCATTCAATTTGTGCCATGAGAGCCCAGCTGCTTTGCAGCCATGTTTAGGAGGTTATACATGGTCTATCTAAAAGTTTCAGGAGGATTGCACACACATCTTGCTGTACTTAGCCCACCTAATAACAAATATCCTCTTTTATAATGCATTTTAATTTTATGGTAGATCATCTTAGAGCACCAAATGTAACCACCCGGCATTGACAATACTAGTTTAAAATGCAAATGTATTTGGTGACATGCACTGTGTCTTTAAAGAAATCTATTGAAAAACCCCAAACTATCACGGCAAACTAAATAACATGCTCTAAGATGAAAACAACCAATCTGAGATTTGAGTGGATTTATGCTTTGTCCTTTTCTTAAAAATGAATATTTCAAAGTAAACGATCACTCCATTATATTGTAAATTGTTGAATTCACCAAGTGTGATGTACAGTGAAGTTTTTAAATGAATATTCATACAATTCTTTTGATCCATTAACAGGACTTAAGACATCGAGGATGCATTTAGATAGTGGGGTGAAAAGAGGAATTAATAGCATAAATAGCACTTGGGAAAGTTTAACTTTAATGTATCAAACTCCAGGTGCCAGAGTTTGAGGAAAATAACCAATAATAGCCATTTTTTACATATTTGATGGGACTGATTATGCAATGTGCAACTCTAAATGGCTTATAGCACACTGTAGCATGGTTCCATCCCATTGGCTACAGTAGGGTGCAGGCAGATGGATGACAGTGACAGGGAGAGAAGTGCTTTTGCTTAGCCGTGCGTTAAGATGCCATCCAGAAGCTCTGTGCACTGCAGACACTTCATTAGGATGCCAGGATAATGGTAAACTACCACTCAGAGTGACACCCCATTTCCTGCTTACTGAGCGCTCCAACCTCGGCAGATGTCAACAATCTCACAGTGCTGCAGAGCAGACCTAACTTTCCAGCCACTCCGACTCCAATTTTTCCCTCCTAACAGTGCCATACATTATGTGCAATATGTAATGGCAAACACCTCCCCGAAAACAAAATCTGCCCAATTCCTTAGGACTGGAGTGCTTAACTTTCTCCATTATTTTAAAAAGATAAGGGACACCAAGTTGGGTAACAGACTATGTCCATTCCCTATTCTAACCTCAACATGTCTGGCTACGATTTCCAATTGCTAATCGTAGTTCAAAGTGTTAATTGTGTGGTGAACTCTGATTAATAGTCGTTAAACTCTGATCACGGGGGAAAGGGCTGTTTCTTTTAATTAATGTCCGTTCCAAAGGTATGGGATTATGGAATTCTTTTGTTACCGATTTTAAGCCTAGTTTCAGCATGGTTCTCAGTTGTCTGCCAAGAAAAGGCTGACTTGAGCATCTGGATGATATTTCCTCTGCAAATGTATAACTTGGGGCCATTCACACACCTCCTTCCCAGCAATTCAAGCCAATAGAAACTTTGTTCCTATGGTGTAAAGTACAAAATTCTTTTTATAAAGAACCAAGGTGTAGTTTAGATAATGAAAGAATAAAACCCCCCAAATGGAAAAATATTTTGAAACTTATTATTATGACACATGATGGATTTGCATTTTGTGATTCTAAGTATCTTCGTAGAAGCTCAAAGGGCTTGTAAATAACAGAACTGAAAATAAATATCCTCTTCTCAGGTCTGTCACCATTTCCAGATAAAAATGCAAATGTAAAGAAGTCATAGGCAGAGGTCACACTCAAAGGGAAAATTTGAATGCCCACTTTCAAGGTGATGCCCTCTAGAGAAAGGTGATGCAAATCTTGACTTTCGGTTTAAAATAGCATCTGGTTGGCAACACCTAAACTAGTTCTTGGAACTTGTAGATAAATATGCTCCAAGACAGAGAAAATATACTAGAATTCTTAAAATAAACAGGGGCTGGCAGTCAATGTGATGACAAAAAATTAAAAGAGTAATTTCCTTCAAGACACAGTGAACTTAATTGAAAAATGTCAATGGTGGGGCCAGCTGTGCTCCTGAGCTACTGAACCAGACAACCTGCCTTTCCAAAAGCAGATAGAACTATCCTTATCTTTCTTCAGCTGCCAGAGTTCAGAACCAAAGACTTAAGGTCCATGCCAACCTGAAAGACCAGGCAGCACTATCCTACAAGCTAGAGCTGTTGATTAGATGAATGCTTTCCTCCTTCTCTTTCTCACCAGTTGTCCCCACTTCTAACTATTAATGAAGACATCTCTTTTACCTGAAATACTTTACAGATAACAATTTCCATAAAATGGCCTAGGAGATTGTGAGTAGAAAGGAGAAAGGATGCCCTGATAATTGCACATATCACCATAGAAATTGTAGTTCCATATGTAAAACACAGGAGGGGTGGAGACTAGCAAAATTCTACTAGGAATACATTCTTGGAATTCTAATGTTTTATGTATTTCATCTTTTAGAGTACCAGTGAGTTAAGGAATATGGCAGGAGAAGATTCGATGATAGTAAGGCCACAAGACAATAAATATGCTAGGTAATAATTCATACAAGAGCAGTGCTGATCAATTTATCATCTAGGTATTGCTCCAAAACAAGAATTAGACTAGAATGGAAGCAAAAGATAAAAAGGAAATATGCATAGAATACTAGATAAATTTTTATCTTTTGAGATGAGTAAACATAAAATTTTAAACAATGCATGACCTATAAAAAAACTCATTTTGAATAAGAGAACAATACTCAGAAGTACAGGAATTCACAATGACCATGAGGCAATTAGGAAACACTTTAGCATCTTCAATAGAATTGGAAACATCAAGGAGTTTAATGAAAAGGATTAGCAAGCCATAAGGAGAGAAGGGTAAGATGAAAAAATACTAGGATAAGATGATAGGGAGATAGATGGTGAGGGAAGACAGTGTGAAAACCAAAAATGCAAAACAAAATTAAATTTGGCATTAAAGGCCCAATTGTCACTGCAAAAATTTAGGTCAGTTACATGGATAACAAAGTAGAGAAGCTTCTCAGAATGTGGACTCAACATATAATAGGAAGGAGACCTGCTGGAAGTCAAAGAATTGAGGAATTATCTACAAGTATAAGTATACTTGAGGAAACCAGAACATTTGAAAAATGTAACAATCAAGAACAAAATTAAAGAAACTTCTGTGAGTGAAAAAAAAACAAAACACCTCAGTAATAAAAATAATAGCTAGAGTCCAAGAAACATCAGGTGTCAATGCACTATTTTGATATGTTCTGACAAAACTGTGAATGATAAAAAAAAATTAAGTACTATCTTACAAATATTCAAACAAAACTATTACTAAATAAGTAAACAACCAGTCTTTCCTCAGACTTATCTTACTACATTCTAAAGTAAAAACGAAGCAATATCTACTGTTTATGAGGAGGTATTGTGGCCCCCAAACTTACCATCCAAAAGATCATTTAATCATGCACACCCAAACTGTGTGCATGAGTAAATGATCTTTTGGATGGTAAGCTAACAGAAAGATATTTTCATCTAGTCAAAGATTCATAGTAACACTGCTTTCTTGCAAAGTTTACTTGAAGGCTTACATAAGACTATCAAATGATGAATCAAAATTTGTAACTCAAGAATAGAGACCTTATAAACAAAACCAAGTATCTTTACTTATTTGGACCCACACTCAAAGGCCCCATTGGATTATCTCTGGCTTTCATTGCATTCTCCGTAGCAGGAATGGTTTTCTTGTAGTCCACTCTTCACCACTCAGGTGAAAGGTCTGGAAACATAATGACGATGTAAAATGATGACTGGTGCTATTCAGTTCTGGTATTTGCTAGTAAACACCACTATTGGAACATTGCATTGGAGAGTTACTAAATAAATATTCTCTTTCCCTCTTGAAAAGCAAAGCTTCTGAGATCAGTAGAATATTTATTCCCATGGATTTCTAAGAATCTTTGCTGAAAATGCTTTATTTCTATAATAATTGTATTTTAAAAACTGAATTGGGGAGCAATTAAAGTGATATAGATTAAAAAAAAAAGCAATGATAAATATTACGTATAAATTTCCTAAGTTGTATAAAATTTTTAATTAAGTAGGCTAGGGGGAAGAAATGTAGCACAAGAACATGAAACTATCTCAAAAATACGCTGGTAAATTCAGAGTGATTTTCATTTTCTTCTCTTTACTTTTCAGTTCAAGTTAGCTTTAATAAATACTTATTATTTTTGCAATCTGTTAAAACAGACAGTTTAAAGTAAATTCATACAATTGCTTAAGTATCATATAATTATAGCTTTGCTAAGAAGTTAATTAAAATTACTACTAGACCTTGCCTGGTTTGGCTCAGTGGATGGAGCGTCGGCCTGCGGACTCAAGGGTCCCAGGTTTGATTCCAGTCAAGGGCATGTACCTTGGTTGCAGGCACATCCCCAGTAGGGGGTGTGCATGAGGCAGCTGTTCAATGTTTCTCTCTCATTGATGTTTCTAATTCTCTATCCCTTTTCCTTCCTCTCTGTAAAAAATCAATAAAATATATTTTAAAAAAATTACTACTAGAAAATATGCCAAAATATTAACCCATAATAAGTTATCTTTAACTAGAAGCCTGGTGTATGAAATTCATGCACAGGAAGGGTCCCTAGGCCTGACTGGTGATCAGGGCTGATCATCAGCTGCCAGCTGGGGCCTCCCTTTATTCTGCACCACTCCTGGTGGTCAGCACGAATCATAGTGAGCATCGGACTCCTGGTCTCCAGTCCAACTCCTGAGGGAACACTTTGCATATTGGCCTTTTATACACATAGATAATAGGATTATGGATCACTTTTCCCTCATCTTTTAATGCATTTTTCAATTTTTCTGTAATAAGTATGTGTAAACTTGCTAATAAAAATAATTCTTTATGTTTGGTATAGATGGCAACCATTAGTTTTAATATGCACAGAAAAATAAACTATTTTCTAAGATCAAACCCTTTTGAGGAAAATAATATATTTGACTTTTCCTCTAAGTATTTTTGTTGCAGTTAATCTTTTATTTAGTGACTATATTCCATAATCAAGAAAGCAAAGTCAGAGTTTGACACTTTCTTCTCCTGAGTGAAAATAGTGAGTGTAGGGTACTGGCAGGGAAAAAATAGAAATTGTGAGGATTCTTAGGAATATACACTTGTAACCTGAAGGAAGACCAAGTATCATGTACTGCTGTGTATCTAATCTAATAAAAGAGTAATATGCAAATTGAGCCTCACTCCATTACACCTAAGCCACGCCCACCAACCAAACCATGCCCACCATCCAATCAGAGCAACTGTACGCAAATTAACCCAGCCAAGATGGTAGCCAGCAGCCACGGAGCTAGAGCAAACAGGAGGCTTCTGTTGCACCAGCGATGGAGGAAACTGCTTGTCTAGGCCAGCTGTGGCCTCTGCTCAAGGCAACAAAGTTTTAATTATGGAAGATAAATAAACCCCAGAAACCTGCTTCCAGCCAGCCTCACTGGGATGTTGGGTCAATGGGAGCTGTGGCCAGCCTGCAAACAACCATCAGCCCCTCACCCAGGTTGGCCAGGCACCGCAGTAGAGACCCGAACCCTGAAGGAACCATGGGTAGCCTGAAAACAGCCCTCAGCCCCTCACCCAGGATGGTCACATCCCCATGGGGTGAGGGTTCCCACTGGGGGGGCTTGGCCAGCCTGCAAACAGCCATCAGCCCCTCACCTAGGCTGGCCCAGTATGCCAGTAGGTGGACATCCCCTGAGGTGTCCAAAACTGCCAGAGGGCACAGACCATGCTGAGGGACATCCCTGAGTGCACAAATTTTTGTGCATCGGACCCCCAGAATAACTATATTCTAGTTCCATATTCTAATTTTTATTCTTCCTCAATCAAATCTTTCCTTAGGGAATTATACTGCCTATTGAATTGAACTTCTTAAGTGTGGAGAATAAAACCTATAAACACAACATTAATTCACAGATGAGATTGTATGATAATATTTCTAAGTCAAAAAATAGGCTGCTATTCATCTTATATTGAAATAGGCATTTTATTCCTATACCTACCCCTTTAAGTCACAGCATTTTCTCTCCTCTTTTAGCAACAATGTTTATTAACACTTTCTCTACATATAAAGAAGAGTTGAGAAATGAGGTAGTGTCCGGATAAGCTATAACCCTAAACTTCACTTTTGCCTCATTTGTATGTATATATTAGCTGCCTAATTAATATTTTGATCAAATTATCCAGATAATTGACTCAGTTCTTAGTTCACCTTATATGCAGAGTGAGTTGAGAAATTATTCTTTAGAGTTAGCATCAGGAGTCAGCTCCCAATTCTACTAAGCAGAAACACAAGAAACCAAAAATTAACTTCTGAATGTAGAAGTTGTTGGACAAGCAAAATTTAATTTTTTTGGTTTAAATTTTATTCAAAGTTGGTGTTGGATTTGTATGGGCTATGAATTTGGAATGGCAGGAAGCAACTGTATGTGGAATATTTATGAGAGTCCCCTGTTGGTTAATCTTAGAAATGTCTTCTGAATCCTTTTGGTTCTTGGTCCTCCAGATGACCGGAGGCTATATTTAAGCACATGTAATTAGCCATGTGATTCAAAATGAATTGTTAGGAAGGGGGCAAAGTCAGCCTCCATTGATATTACTCCAAAATTGATTAACATCATTTTTAAAATAAAATATTTTCAAAAAACATCATTTGATTTTCTCTTTTAAGGGATATAAAAAGGCAATATCAATCTCCAACAAATGGCTAGACATGTAAGTAATATGGAGAACATTTTAAATTAAATTAGACTAAAAAGTAAATTTGTGCATGTTACAATGAGATTCCTTAAAGAGGCCAAAAGCAAACGCTATAGTAAGGAACTGATGCTTTGCAAAGACTCTTCTGTTCTTTCTAAAACCAATTTGTGGCTGAATTTAAAAAGAGAATAAAGTTATTTTCTCATATAATCAAGCAATGGCCCTTTTCACGAGTAGACATATTCCAGGACTTTAGAAATTGAAAAAAAAAAAAAACACAATAAAGGATGCAAATGTTATTCTTTTCCAGCTAACATAATTTTTTTTTAAGTAAACATCAGCTCCTCAAGGGAGATTTCGATTTGAAGACTGTTTATTATATCATTTGAAAAGGACTAGACCTGGCCTTTTGACTTTGAACCACTACCAAATTTCAGGCTGTGAGGAAATTGTTCTACATTTCCTGACAAATTGAGTTAAGCAGACATTAAGTGGGCTTTAAGAAAACAAATGGCCATCTTTATCACAGGTGGACACTGATGGCTTAATGGGGCCTGGGCTGATTGTATCACTTCTAATGGCTTGACGGGAAGCATTAGGGTTTTTGCATAAAGAACTGGCATTGCGAACCCTGCTAACACAGACCTGTCAAGCGCTCTGTATCCCTTTGTGCACGGAAGCAGATGTTTGTATGTATACTATGAACTGGCATTAGAGCAAGCGACAGATGCCTGTATGAATGCCAGGTTTGTGAATTTTTACAGCAGGAGCATGTTCTGAGGAAGTGCAGCCCTGCCCTCGATCATAGGTAATTCCCAGTGGAACTTGCTAAATCCCAGCTCTGTTTTCATTATTTGGCTTTCCTAGCAACTGGATAAATGTGTCTATCCCGAAAATGCAAGATGAGAGCCCTACCAGATTCTTACAGATTTTGCAAATAGCTTGCCTGTGTTTTTGAACTTGGACTTTGCAGGCAGCGCTTTTGCACTGTTGTCTCAACCAACTTACTCAGAGGACCGGGTGGTATTACAGCTCTCTAATTAAAACTTACTTCAGTGTTTATCTGTCAGTCCTCCCCCACGGTCTCCCCGCATTCCCACTTCCACCCCCAGGAAATGTGAGTTCCAATTCCGTGTGGGGGTTTTCCTTCCCTGCCACATTCAGAACTTACATTGTAGTTGTCTGTCAACAATGGAAACAGGTAGCTTGCAGTCCATTAAACAAACACAGTGCCCCCCTCACTTTTATTTGACATTTTATTTGGCTGTGACAAATGAGCAGCAGTTGGATTATAACATAATTTGTCTTGTCTTTATTACCAGCACAAAGGACACCATTCATTAATTATTCTGCCGTTGCAGCTTAACACTGACTGGAAAGGTCCCTCTTCGGACAGATGGCGGGGACGATGTTATTTATATCAATCAGCCAAAATCCTCAACAAGGATTACTGTTCCTGAGACTACAGTGATTTATTTCTTTTTACCTCACCCTCCCTCAACCCCTTCTGCTTTCAGAGATTTCTCTATAAAAACGAAATTTGATGGGAATCTTAAAGCAAAGCCATATTTAACCTGTTAGCTTGCAAAACAACATGCATGCTACATCAGTTAACTGCATGACATTAGCTGCATATTTGTGAAAATGCCCCGGGTTTTTTTTGATCTTCTGTTCGAGAGCAAAAGATGAACCGAAGGTCTCGGGGCAGTCGGTTCAGCAGAAGTTTGCCTCTTCTGTGACACCGTATTGCTCTGGCCCATGGGACCCTCTCCCCGACCCCTGTAAGGACAGCGTGCTGTCAAAATGTGTTTGCCTCTGATGAGAGGAGATTATCCACCCTGTTTATGAGTCCAGAAATAAAGATCAGCTAGGAAGTTTTGGCGAAATAAAAATAACAACTAAAATTAAAAAAGCAGAAATTCCCTTACCTCCTGTCTAAACTGGGGTTAAATTCAAAGAGTGAAGCCATACTTAGATTTTTCCTGCATTCACATCTCTTTGCAGTATCACCAGGTGGTTATTGGGGTGGTGGTAGAGGGAGGGGTTACCTTGCTTGTTCCTTGTTGCTAACGATTCTGTCCAATACATGCTGATCGAGCAACTAATAAAAGACTACGCTGAACTCAGATGTGACATTCTTCTACATGGTTTTTGATAGTGCTTCGGAGATGTGGCCATTTCTCCAATTAAAATCTTTAGGAGTATGTGCAAAAAACATAAAGATTATTGGAGCTAAGGCACTGGAACTTGAAAAAACTGTTATACTTCAGTATAATAAAGAAAATAATGCAGAAAGTTTTTTGTCTTCAGAAATTATTGGTATAACCTTGCTATCCTGATTAGTTTGCAAATATGAAAAGTCCCATCAAGACAAATATCAGCAACATGCAAATACCCTTGCAGGTTGTGATTAAGATTTTAAATGTATCCTTTTGCTTTTAGTTAATGAAAAACAAAGTCTTGGAGGATCTAAGTTGTAATTTATTAAACATGAAAGGCTCCTTGATGAAATATAGAAATGAGATATATTTTGCATTTCAAAGATTTAAGCTGACAACTTACTTGCATGCAAATAAGAGCAAGATTTGTAAAAATATTTGAAAAGAAATTATTCCTGAATGTACTTATTACAATAATGTGGCATGTAGATAAGAGAAACACACAGCATTAAAAGACATTCATTTCTCCAAAGTCTTAAAATTAGCTTCTTTCTGCCATTGTGTATTCATGTTCTTCTTCAGGAATACAGCATATTAAAGAACTGAACAGAATTAGTAATAAATTTGTTAATTACAAATTTAAGCAACACAACTGTGTTGTTTTCCCAATATGTGTTTTTTTTTTCCAAAAGCAGCATTGCTAATGCATTTTAATCATTTATGTATAAACATTTGAGCATAAAATATTCTGAAGTTTATCAATTTCAAGAGCTGTTTATTTGCTAGCAAAATAGGCCATGTTATACAACATATATCTTATCATTTTTGCTCATCAAATCCCCATTTGCTGAATGCAAATTTCCCTGGTCTAAGTGCTCTTGCACCTCAATTTAAATGAATAATAGGATCGACTCTATTAAAATCAGTTTAAGGTTGCCATGGGTGACATATCAGTAGGGCTAAAATGAGAAAAAAAGGTCACAGAATCAGTCCTTACAACCTGTTTTTTATCATAATGAAGCATATGTAAAACTCAACAAAGGCTTAAATAACAATATGTCACTTAGGCAATACTTCCGTTTGTGGGTCTTCTTAAAAAATTTATTTTTTAAACCACAATGTATTACCAACAAAATAAACGTAAAATTATAGTGCCATCAATAACTCTGGGAATATATTCAGTTGCATTGAAAATTAGAGAGTAAGCCCTATTGCTATTACACAAGACTGACAGATTGTAGATTTGTAAAAATAACAGAGAATTCAAAAAAAGGAGTGGATACTTTTGCTGTAGTAAATCTCTTGTTACAAGGAACCAGCTAGGTGTTATGATCAAATTTACAAAGCACACAGAAACTGCACTCAAATACCCCATTTAGAAAAATTTGTTGCTTCTGCCAACCAGATTTAACAAATTATTCATGTAGTTAATAGTAAGTACTGAAACATCAGCACCAGACATGGAAGAAACCCTGTAGCAAACCTTTAGGTCATAGTTTTAGGCTCTTGAAAGCTGAACAAGCAAGACTTTGGGGCTCTGGAATATATCTGAGCATATATTTGTATATGAATCTTCATATTTTTAATGTCAATTCTATTTATTAAAGTCACACTCTTAATGCAGATTTTGTAGTATTTATGATTCTCACTTGGATTTCTGAGAATCACATTTTTGTTACAAGTGTTATGTTTCCTATCCTTTTTCAAACCTGCAAAAAAAAAAAAAAAAAGCGGGGGGAATCTCCTTATTTGCTAAGGTTACAGTGTTAGTTTAATTTTCATAGAAGCAGTGGAATATTTTGAAGTGAGTAACATTTACTAAGTCATTAGTTTTATGCAAACTAGGAAGGAAGATGAAAGAAAAAATTATCAATTATTTATAGATTGTTAAAATGTATCGTAGCACACTGCTACTGTATAGAAATGACAATTAGCCAAACTTACCTTCTTTAATTAATAATGCATACATTATGCTCTTTGGGCAACTAATCACCAGCTCTACAAATTTGTTTGACACTGTTGAAGATACCTATCACTGGGTTAGAAAAAGAACAATGCTCTGCTGGCTGCAGCCGACCTCCAGCTTCCTAGCAATGCCTGAAACACAGCAGCAGTTCCAGAGAACAAAATGGTGGTCCTTCAGCTGCTCCTCGCTACGAAAACACAGTCCTGAGCTGCAGAATGCCCCTGCCATGCCTTCGCCACCCAAGATCGCAAGCTGGTTATTGAAGGCTGAAAACCCTCAATCATCTATCTCCTGTGTTAATTTTCATAATCTTACAGTGAAAAAAATTCTTGCAGGTAAATTTGTCCTGTTGCATGCAAGCTCTACTTTACCATATTTTCTGAACTAAAATAGAAACACGTGGTTGCATAAAAGGGTAGGTTGTTTGAAAACTGAACTAATATAGAGACTCTGGAGAGCCTGGTCTCCATACTTATAACTGGAAACCCCAAGCAAACCTGTGATTTCAGCCTTTTGTTGCCATGACTCTCCTCAATTTGACCTAGCTGCTATCTGTTATATACTTAGAACAGAAGAAAAAGTTAAAAAAAAGTTTAAAAAAAAATGAGTTGGCCCTGCGTCTCTCCATACTTTAAAGATGGCAAACCCAGTCTCCTCATTTCATACCCCCTTCAAATCAAAGGCGGCCATTGGAAAATTTGCAGAATTTTCAAACATACTCCTCCATTAACACACAGGCCTACGTACTCTATTTGGGAGGTCGCTAAAGTGCAGTGTTATATTGAGCAGTATCTCGAGTGGTCACAGGCCACCTGACGTTGGGACCAGGTAGAGATCGGCTGTCACTGGTTTTCTCCCACAATCACACACACCACAGCGAGGCAGCAGCTTGTAGCATTTGGAAGGAGAAATGGGGCTGGTGCTGCTCCCTCACATATGGTGTTTAACAGACTACACTTCCCATTTGCTCCTCAGAAAGGTGTGCATTTTCAAGGGATAATGCCAAGTATTCTTTGTGCTATGATGTCTTTGCATGGAAAGGTGATGTGTCTGACACATTTTGGCAGGCTTCTGTGAAGAGCTTTAGAATTTTCCACTGACTTTCACTAAGATTTAAGAGAATAACATTGAACTTTATCAAAAGGAAGAACCTGACTTTAGGGATGATAGGGTCACAGGTTGGGAGTGAACTGAGAACTTGAATTGTTATTGATATTTCTCACTACCTTGTTCAATTTCCATTTATCTTTTTTTTTTTTTAAATTAAATACATACCAACTAGTGGATCCGCCACTGAGGCAGATTATCACTTTAGGTTGATTCTGAATTAGAGTTTTGAAATGTGGGTATAGTAAAACTAGAACGTACCTTTCTCATGAAATCCTCTCCTCTTTTTCAGCTGCTTAAATGAAATGCAAGGACTTCTCTCCGAAGCCGGAGAGAAGAACCAATGCTATATGTAAACAGGAGGAAATCTTCATTTCTATCATGAGAGTTGGGTATTTCCCCACCCACCATTTAGAAGGATTTCTGGTAGTCTTTTGTGAAAGATTGCCCTCATTTATTTAACTCATGCCACATGGCTTAGCTTCATAACTGGTATAGGGTTTCTAGAGATTAAAAAAACCCATTTCTATCTATGGAAATATGAAGCTAGAATTTAAGCTATAATTGCTGCAAGTTTTCCACATTATAGTATAAAATTGCTGGATTTATTAATGCTGCACATACTTCAACTACTCCATGTTCTGCCCTGGTCCATGGTTACCTGTCAAAATGCAGAACAATTTTAAAGAATATTCTATACCATAGAGAAAAATAATGTGTGTATTTTTCCATGTTTTTGTTTGTTATAAGCAGAGTATTTGCAATAATTTATGGAAAGTCTTAGAATTATAAATATTAAGGCATTGCCAAATGATTTAACTACCCCTCCACGGCAAACTGTCTTTAAACACTACCATTTTTTTTTCTTTCTTTCTTTTTTTTATCATTTACTTATGGACCAGAAACACTTGCAGGCTCTTGCCCCTGGCCTTCTGTGAGAATGTTAGTTAGCAATGCTCATAAAAACTCAATTCATCAATGTGAACATAATTTGCTATGAACAGAAAGCTCACAAAAGGGTGAATTTGTCAGATAGACAGGTGGCCTGAGATCCCTCCCTGATACTGAATGATATGAATAATAGATTCTGGTAAATGTATGCCAAGACTTGAGCTGTAAACACAGCTGCCTCCATTCCCTTCCAGAAAAACAGCTTTGAGGACGAAAGCACAGGAACCAAGGTTCCACCTGAGGACCTAAGCTTGTGCGTGCCCGTACACACACACACACACGCATGCACACACGCACGCACATACACAGGCGCACACACGTGCATGACACACACTCATTCAAGCAATAAACAATGTCTATAAAAAAGGGCAGAGTTAGAGAAATGTCCATGCTTTTCCCTCTCTATGAGAAAGACATTTTAAAGCTATCTTGGGCAGAGAAGATTAGATAGAGGTTAGAAAGGAAATAAATTTTCCTAATGGTTCTGTTTCCATATTATTCAAATGTCTTATTTTATAAAACACACAAATCAACAGAGCTAATAAACTTCACAATATTATAACTCCTATTTTATAATGAGCAAAAATAAGGAAGCAGGTTGGCTCTATGCAGAGGCACTGTGCTTGAAATCATTCTAGTAATTCATGGCTATTTGTCTTATGGGTTATTAAGTATTTATTAAGGTTCAAATGTAATGTAGTCTTTTCTCCAATTTACTCTGAACTTTAAAAATCTATTTTGAAAATTATTTTCCAGGTAATGCATATACCCACTTAAATGTTGAATCTCATGATTCAGAAGATTCTGATATATATATATATATATATATATATATATATATATATATATAGTCTTTATAGATACTGGTATATATAGTTTGACCTATTCTAATAACATTTATGATTGACTGTCAACTGGAAAAGATATGGGATGTCTTTCTTAATACAGTAAAGCAGTATTTCTTAAAGTAGAATACCCATATTATTGGTGGCACAAGAGACAAATTTAAAGGCTATGTATTTATTATCATGAATATCAGGAAAGCACATAAGTAACACTTGAAATGTATGCTTTCATGAATAGTATTGCTTGGAATAAAACTAGTATATTTCAGTATAAAACTCATTTGACTTTAGGAAAAATATTTAACATTGATATTACTGAAAATACCATTAATGAAACTGATGTGGATTAGCGACATTTTAGAAACCCAGCAACATCTTTCCACTTACCAAAATCACATAAAAGATCTTATCAAAGGTAATTGGAGTCAGAGAGCCTCAGATTATAAAATCCTGTCATTCTCAGAGTTGGGGTAAACCTTGGGAACCATTCTGTTCTATTCTCTGATGTTATTGATGGGAAGGCTATGACTCAGAGGGAATAAGTGAATGAGCAAGCCACATATCTAGTTATGGGCAAAGATGCAATTAGAAGGCAGGGCTCCTCATAGGCTAGAGCTCTCTATTGTTAGAAAGAAAGGCACAAACTCAGTTGGAAATTTTGGCATCACTTCCCATTCACTCACACTTAACTTCTAAAAGGAAAGCTAGATATTCTTCCCTATATAAGACTAAGGTTTCCTTCTGGACAAGAGAATCCCTAAAACTTCTTGCTAGTATTTTTTGGCTTTCCCTTATGCATACACTGAACACAAGTTAAATTTGGTTTAAGAGACAGCAATGCTTTCTAATGGGAGAGTGAAAACAGAGGCAAACTTATTATTTCCCTTTTGAATTTTCATCAGAATGCATCTTTTCCTCTCACTTTGTACATGGGTTTCCACTTTTTATTGTGCATCAGTTATACACAATGCCTTATACACATTGACAACTTGGTAGAATGCTGCATGCAGGAACTATGCCTTAATTATCTTTAATTTTTAAAATTTCTAATCTCAGTGTCTTGCATATGGTGAGTATTCAATAACATTTTTGAAAGCCCAAATTAATTCAGTTGTTCAAATCTCTATTAATATTGCTTGACCTGTGACTCCATTATCTACAAATTTTATGCCATCTGGTTCAATCAAATCCAATTCATCAGTAATATCTTTTATAGATTTCTTAGACTTTTCTATAGAATAATAATGTCATCTATGAGTTATTTTTGCAAACTTTTTTTCCTAATTGCATTGACTAGGAAATCAAGTACAATTTCAAATAGACGTGGCAAGACTTTGATTCATTTTTTAGCACTTCATTTATTCAGCCCCAAAATTTATTTATTTTCAGTACTTTAAGAATGCTTTATCTGCTGGTTTTGGTGAGAAGTCAGTCATAATTCAAGCATGTTAATACACATCTTTATCTCTCTATAAACATTTAAGATTTTTAATTCTATCTTTGGTTTTAATTTAAGTATATTGTTTAGGGTGGTGTGTGTGTGTGTGTGTGTGTGTGTGTGTGTGTGTTTTCTGCTTAAGGTTTGCTGAGCTTCCTGGATTTATGATGTTTTCCATCAAGTTTGAAAATACTTGGTACTTTCTTTCTCCAAATATATGCTCATTCTTTACTCTACACTCTCACTATACGTCCATTTTATGCATGTTGCACTGAAGGTTTGATCTGGGTTTTTTTCCTCAAAAAATATTTTTCCCTCTAAATATTTTTTCTTCTTGCTCGATAATATCTGTCTTCAAGTTCACTAACCCATTATATTTTAAATACCTATCTATTACTGAAGTCATTCAGCATTTTTTTCTACGTTATATACTGTACTTTACAGTTCTAAAATGTACATTAGATTCTTTTTGTTCTTTCTATTTCTATGTTGAAGTTTCCCATCTGTTTACTCAATACTGTCATCTTTTTTCTTTAAGTCCTTGAACATATTTCTAATAGCTGTTTTTTGTAATCATTATCTGCTAACTTCATTATCCTGGTCATCTTAAGGTCTTTTTCTGTTGTTGCTTTTTTCTTGATTATGAGCCTTATCTTTGCTTCTTTACAGCTCTAGCAATCTTTATTGTATTGTAATGGATAATATGTTGTAAAGAATCTGAATTATATCACCTTTTGTAAAGAGCAGTTACTTTTAATGGAAGGTATTTAAATCACTGTCAGGTTATTTTAGTCTTGTGAGGCTTGGCTATTTACCTGTTAGGTTAGGTCTATTTCATTTTTGAGCTCCATTCTAGGTTTGGTCTGGTAGCTGCAGGCTTTCAGAGGTCTCACTTAAGTGTTGAAATTACTCAGAGAGGTTTCTCTGCTCTGATTGAACTAAGATTCTAGTCCCTCTTAGTACCGTATGACTCCTGGCTATTTTGCTTCCATCCTCAACCCTGAATCGAAGTATCTCAGTAGGCCTCATAGATACCTTTTGCACAGGTAGCCCAACTTTCAGGCATGTATACATACCAAATTATCATAAAGATGATTCTGGAAGCCCTACATATGTGTTTTTCTACCACATTTTGATTTTTTTTAAACATTAGTTTACACTGATATTAATGTCAGTTAAGTATGCTGAAGGCTGCAGCTCAGCATTTTAGGTCTACCAGGTCTAAATTACTCTTGCTATCAATTAGTTACACCTCTCCTAAAATAAAAATTACAAATATGTTTCAAATAATGCTATTTATCTCCTTTTATTTAGGTAAAACATCATTTTTATTAGTGTAGTCATGTCATAGCCAAGGTTAAAATGACTGTTATATTAATAAAAATTACTTATAATGGGCTTTCCCTAGCACCCAGTATATATAATTTGTCTGTGGTATATATAAAATCTTCTCTAAAGTTTCTATTATGGAAACTTAAATAGATCAATTATGATAATCCTCTTATCTTCAGCTGCTGGTTTAAGAGGAGAGTATAGACATAAACTCACATTAAACAATTATGAACTTACCTATGTAAATATTCTGCATTATATTTAAGTTAACACATAAAGGAAATTAAAAGCATTCCAAATACAGTGTTAGAAGGCAGTTAAATATGCTTCACAATTAAATTTTTCAAGATTGCATAGAAATGTGGATAAATGACAGACAATCTGATTTCATGGAACTACTGCCAGCCATACAAACTGAAGAAGATATCTATATGTTATTTTATGTTGAATAACTTTACTATAGATCATTACCGAAATAAAATTCATGAGTTATTTTTTTTCTTGTTTTTGTTTTATTTGCCACTACTGGTTTAAATGGACAGCTATAAATGTGTCATTTATTCAATCACCCCAAAATTTTTGCTAAATTCCCTCTAATGTAATCTTATTTAAAACTAGGGGCCCGGTGTACAAAATTCATGAACCTTGAAAGGAACTGTGGGCCACAAGGCTGCGGTGGGTACAGGAGTGAGTCTCAGGCCATCCTCTGTGCCTCTGCCCAGACTCTCCTGCCTCAGCTTCCAGTCCCCTGTCTGCTGGCAGCCTCTCCCACTGCCACCACTCCCATGCACTGATGATGGTGCCGGTCCTGCTCACATCTGCTGACAGCATGGAGCAATTGAAGCCAGCATCATCAGGGAGTGAGAGTGGGGCCAGCACCATCAGTGGTGTGAAAGGCAGCTGCTACCCTGATTGCCTCTCAGGAGCAGGGGGAGGTGGAGAAGCCCTGAGGAGCAATCAGAGCTGGCAGCAGCCACTCGCACTTGCTGACAGCGCTGAGAGCTCAGGGCTGGCCAGCACTATGTAAGTGGTGGCTCTGGCACCAGCAGTGGGTGGGATCGCAGTGCACGGGGAGCAAAGAATTTTCAGTAACCACCAGAGGCTCGCCCTGATGACAGCAACCAGCACCCTGCCTTGGTCGGGTGCCCCCATTCACCTGTCCCACCATCCTGCCATGGCCAACACCTGCCATGTTCTGCACTCTGCCACCTGCTGCCCTCATCTGCCCTGTTCCGCGCGCACTCCCTGTTGGTCAGCACACATCATAGCGACCAGTCGTTCCACTGTTCTGTCTATTTGCACATTAATCTTTTATTATGTAGGAGGATATCCATAAAGATGAACTTATTTAGTGAAATTTCTTCATTCTCATTATTAAAGGCAAAATTATCTCCTAACCCAGAAATGATGCCCTGTGGGCAACTGCCTTGATATGTTAAAAAGAGTCATCGCTGATGCCGGACTCAGGAGCTTTTTTTTTCAGGGAGCCACTGCAGTAGAAACACTCACAGCATCACACACGTGCACCTGTAAGCAAGCCTTCCACTGATACAAAGGAGCTGGTTAGCAAATCCTAACGTTTGAACCACTGAAACCAAATAAGTTTCAAAACAGGACCCTTCAAAACAACCCCTACACTTGATCTTAGCTAAAAGGCAGAGAAGTGAGCAAAACAAAACCTAAAGCTGCTACTTCACTGCATTATATTGCATGAATATTGTTCACAGTAATGGTCAGTGGTTGCTTAACCAATAACAGGGCGCTATCTAGCTTTGTGACACACCATTTTCCCAAGGACAATATAGTTGTAGAAAGGAGGTAGTACAGTAAAAGCCACAGAAACTAATGAGCATTCCTGAGATATCTTGCAAGTTATTTTAGCCAGTGGTTTCTTTTGGCCTGGGCCTGATGTTCATTTTGTTCAGCGAGTCAGGTCGGTTGGCCTGCTGATTAAATAGAGGTAAGGTACACATGTTTTGAAAACCTGCAGTTTGCAAAAACAATTACTTAAAAAGTAAATAGCTTTATATGGGAAATTCAGTTTCTCTGTAGATTGCTTTAATAGGTCAGGGCCAGGGCCAGTCCTGCTGCCAGAGGGGACCTGATCCTGGAATAGGAGGCAGCAGAGAGCATGATGGGTGTAACTGTGGCACACACACTGAAATAAGGCTGGAGGCTAGACTCCAGCGGTGATGTGGTCACCACCACCAGGTGGAAGGTACAAAGAGCAGGATGCTTGCAGAGGATTGTGGTCTGCAGTGACCTTTTGGATCCCCTACTATACACAGGCTGTTGAAACCGTGATGTGTGGGGTGTGCCTCTGTGCAGAACTGGCATGGATAGTCAGAGAGGCCTTGGAGGGTTTCTTGCTTTTGTATGTTCCTTGCACTACCTTTTGCATGACAAAGAGAAGGCAACTCTGACTGACTCGGAGTTATCAGTCTCACCAGTCCTTCAACTTAGAATTTGTCACCCGTCCTAGCTCAACTTCCAATAGGTGGTGTTCTATATGTTCCACAAAAAAACTCTGCTGACATTAAGAAGAAATTTAACAGCACTGGAAATATAGAAAAAGAGGGAAGGTCTTTGCATTATGAAAGGGACAAAGGTAGATGATATAAATAAAGGAAGCTGGAATAATGGTAGTGTCAGAGGCAAAGTTTGCTCTAAGAACTTTGAGGGCTTTTTTAGGAGGAGCCTGATTCCAAGAGTTTTCAGATATCTCTGTCCATCCATCATTGGGACCCTTAACTGTCACCTGCGGGCTTAGTTCCTCCCTGCTGTACAGGTCTTCCCTGTGCTCAAACGGTGGTGGACACTTAAGAAACTCTAGTGTACATACCCCATACGTATAATGTGAAAGGCATGTTACTGCTGCTGCATGCCTCACCTAAGTTTAACTTGAGTGTTATACACTAGACTGTGTATTGGTCCTCTTTTGCTTGTATTTGTGCTATTGATGATAACAAATATATCCTTGGTCCCTCTAGTTACTGGAGCCCTATGGTCCTCTCCCTGTCTCTCTTAAGTATAAATTACTTCTACTCAAGTAGAAACAGCACATGACATGCATACCTAGGAACAAATCGTGATTTTCAAATCTCCACTGTCCAGTTTTTAGGTCTGAAAACTGTCCCATTTTCTCTGATATACAGTGTTAGCTAAGGCAGTTGTTTGTATGAATTATAAAATATAACCTAATCTTAGATTTACCCTTAGGGCTTCATATGCTATGCCTCCTGATAGTGACAAAAGTCCTGCTGGACTAAAGCCTTTTGGCACACAGGAGGTTCAGTCTTCGACCATGGAACTCAACCTGGATTTAAATCTTGGGTCTGTAAGTTACTAGTGGTTTTGGACAAAACCTTGGACAAGCCACGTAAACTCTCTGAGTGTTAGTTTCCTTATTGTAAAGTTGAGAGCATGACAGGTGCCTCATTACACTGTCTGCATTATATTGACTTCATAGAAAGTCGTTAACACAATTTGGGTATGAGAGCTAGTGTGCAACAAATCCTGGCTGTATTGTTATCCTTTTGGATTTCCATGTAGCATCTACATTAGTTTCTTTCCTTCAAACATCGAACCCAGGGTATGGTAGGTTCTGTTTGTTTATCATTCGTAAATTCAACCTACTGCGTTCCAGGCATTAGTTGTCAGTGTGAGCTTTCTCAGTTGGCCTCATTTATGTCCAACTATGCTCTAAAATACGAGACATTGGAGAGGTGGTGTAGATTCGAGGCTAAGGAAGCTGGCTTTGTCTCCACATTGCCTTGGTTTGATCACCAGCCCCTCTATTGGACAGCTGAGTGAACTAGAATAAGTTCTATATCTCAATTTTCCTTTTACGTAAAATAGAAATAATAGTGCCTATCTCTTAGGATTGCTGTAAAGCTTAAACTTATATTTTTAATGTGCTCAGATTAGTACATGACAAATAATAAATGCTCAATAAATGTTATTTACAATTAAAAATTTAAGGTCTAACCTCAGGGATTTGAGTCCTGATAGAAATTTAAACTTTAAACGTACCCACCAATGTCAATATCCAAAAACACTTAAAATTCGGATTCTTTCATCAGAGAAGAGAAGACTATCTTTGAAGATTATATTTTATTCCCATATGAATTTAGTTATTCTCTCATCCCCTTCTTTGGGAAGTGCTAGTGGGACTCAGGTTTTTTATTGTGAACTCGAATGATTCTGTAGCCCTCTGTGGCCCGCATCTTTGACTTGAAGATATCATGTATGTGTTCAGTTTCAAATAGTATTCAGTTTCACATTGACAGTTGGAATTACTCATCAAAGGATTGGAATCAGGGTGACTTGAAGTCCAAGTACATTAGAACCCTGGGCTTCTCTAGGACAAATATAACTGACAGATCAACTGCAGAAAAAGGAACAGGGCGACTTATTCAGAGCGAGATGGTCATGTAGGCCGCACAAAAAGGAAGAGTCAGAGTACAGACTTGTCAAACAGCAGATTGTGCCTGCAAACAAAGGACGCAATTTAAGGGCATGGGGTTTTAGACAGGAATGCTAGTCTCTCATTCGTCTTTTCAGCTGGGTCTGTATACATGGGTAATATCACCACAATTGACGATGTCATCTTTGAATAGAGAGGAATAGAGGCTCACACAGAGCTTGCACCAGGGAGATCCTACACACAGATGAACAATTCATTAGTCATTCAGAACTCAAAGCTGTGGCCAAATTTTGCTCTGCAGGCTAAAAACAATACAAGGAGTGAAAATAGAATCAAGACACTAAGGAGACCTTTCGGGAGTGATACTTCAGATGAATATCTCTACAGTATTTTTCACCCTATGGGATTTGAAACTTAGACTACATATAAGTTTAGCAACAGTATTTACTAGTCTCTAATATTACTTAATCTACAGAACATTCCTCAAAACATTTTTCTTTAATATATTTTATTTTATGAATTTTTATATGATTTATACCAAATTATACTTTCTTGAAGACTAAGTCAACACACCTCTGTTGAACACTTATTTTCAAGGCAGTTATTATTGATAATCTGATTTTCATAATAAGAATGCGTACTCCTTAAGGGGGAGGGCCCTTTTATTTTTTTATTTTTTACCCTCGTATCTTTCCTAATTTCTTTTTACTTCTTTATTCATAATTTATATTAAGCATTTTTGCTGCATTAATCTGTACAAGGACAATGCAGAATTTCAAGTATTTATCATTTAGGTAATGTTATATCCTTTTTAACAAGCCTGGTAGGCAGAATAATAGACCCTCTTTCCCTCACTCTCCCACCCCCCCGCAAAAAAGAAAAAAGAAAAAAAAAGATGCTGATGTCCTAATCCCTGGACCCTATGAATATGTCATCCTCATAGCAAAGGGGGCTTTTCAGGTGTGATTAAATTAAGGTCTTTGTGATGAAGAGATTTTCCTGGATTAGCTGGGTGGGCCCAGTCTAACCACAAAGTTCCTTAAAAGTAGAGATCCCCTGGCTGTGGTCAGATGTGATCACGGAGGAATGCTCAGAGAAACGCAAAGTTTCTTCGTTGTTGGTTCTGAAGAGCAATGAAGAAGGCCGTGAGCTGAGGAATGAATGTGAGAGGCTTTTAGAAGCTGGAAAAGGCAAGAAAATGAATTCTTCCCCAGAGTCTTCAGAAAGGAGCACAGGGCTCCCAACACCTTGATTTTGAACCAACGAGACCCATGTTAAAATTCTAAGCTATAGAACTGTAGGAGTATAGGTCACTAGATTTGTGCTAATTTTTTAAAATATAATTTTAAATAGTTTATTGATTTTTAGAGAGAGAGGAAGGGAGAAGAAACATTGATGGGTTGCCTCCTGCAAGCCCCCTACCAGGGATCCAGCTGGCAACCAGTGCAGATGCCCTGACTGGGAATCAGCGACCTGTCAGTGCACAGGACGACGCCATGCCCAAACAGCTGAACCAAGCTAGCCAGGATGGTTTGTGATACTTTTTTATAGCAGCAAGAGAAAATGAATACAGTGTGGAATGAGACAATATCAGGACATATACCTACGTTATTTGCTGGTATCACAAACCCTCTTTGTTGTTGCTACTCCTAGAGAGGTCAGCTTTTGTGTGACAATTTAGCACTTAATTTTGTAATTTAGCATACTTGCACTCAAAGATGACCCCAGTAGAGATATATCACATGTACAGTTCATTGAGATTTATGCAGGTCTATCTCTAAATGATACTTTTCCTAGTAATTTATAAGTTGTGCATTTTAGGATTGAATTTTTTTTCTTTAAAAAAATCATTTTTATAAAGTCAATTTAAAAAAAATCCTTGAATCCTTAGCTATATTAAATCACTACTCTTGCTTTAAACTCTCAGGGAACAGAAGATCTCTTCTCTGGTTCCTCCAAAAGCTGACCAGAAATATGGAACTTCAAAATCTGGTTGAAAGTAATATTAGCAAAATTGACCTTTTTATAAATCTAACTCGTGTCTCCATTGGCTCTCCTAGAATTCCTGGGAGTACAGAGTGGAAAAGACATTCAAGAGTCAAAGAATTATACTGAATGTGGAAGAGGAGGGAAAGGTTTTTGATTACAAACACATATGTAATTGAAAAACACACAGAATGGAGTACGCATTAAGTAACAGGATTTACATAAAGTTTGGATGTAGGAGTTTACAGGGGAAGGAATTGAGGACCACATCATTCCAGGCTGTAAACTTTGCAATTAATCTTGTCACATAGAACAAAAATTTTATCAGGCACATCTGTTGCATTTTTAAACACAGAACATGTGCCTATCCAAACTATCATGTTAAGAAAATTCAAAATACAAGATGTTGGTCTATGTTGGCTATTTCTAATGCCCTTTTATAAGAAGAACTAGGGGCCTGGTGCACGAAATTCATGCACTGAGTGGGGGAGTTCCTCAGCCCAGCCTGCTCCCTCTCACATACTGGGAGCCCTTAGGGGGTATCCTACTGACGGCTTAGGCCCCTTCCCTGTTCCCCTTGGGGAGTGGGCCTAAGCCACAGTCTGGCCTCCCTTTGTGGGAGGTGACTAGGCTAATCAGAGGAAGCCACCAGCCCCATCACCCTGCTGCTGCAGCCACTGCCAGTCACCACAGCCACCAAGGTATTTTCATCAACACAGACTCCAGTCCCTTCACCATGAAGAAATGACAACTTTCTTTAGGCATTTTCAAGATGTGTCTTTCATAGTATATGACATTTCTTTCTTTCCTTTATTTTATCCTCACCTGAGGATATGTTTTCATTGATTTTTAGAGAATGTGGAAGAGAAGGGAAAAACAGAGAGAAACATCAAAGTGAGAGGAACACTTTGATTGGTTGCTTCCTGCATATGCCTGGCCAGGCATGCAATCTAGGTATATGCCGTTGGGAAAAAATTGAACCCAGACCCTGCAGTCGGCAGACTGAGGTATTATTCACTGAGCAAAACCAGCTAGGGCAGGATATAACATTTCTTAGCCCTCCAGCAGTGGACCTTCATTTTTTTTCTCCAGGAGTGAGGTGGAAAAACCCTAGATTGCCTTTTTGGATTCTTATTACCCAAGTTACTAAGAATATTACAGGTGGCATACAGGGAGCTTAGCCAATGAATGGTAAGAAAAGGTATTTCCTCTGTAGTTCACCCCATTACCGGCTCGACCCCTACTCCTCCAATCCCAGCTCCACCCTGCCCAGGTCTGAGGCTGCAGGCCTGGACAGAAGACCCCCAAGCCCCTCTAATAGCTGGCTTCACAGAGCCCAGGCCTCTGTGATTACCAGCTCTGATCCTGCCCCCTGCCATCGCTGGCTCTGCTCTTACCCCACTGGCAGCCTCTGACCAATGCTGTAGGCCTGGGCAGGGGACCCCCAGGCCCCTTCGATTGTGGGCTCCACCCCTGCCCCACTATAACCTCTGGCCAAGGCTACAGGCCTGGGGCAGAGGACCCCCAGACCCCTGCATTATCAGCTCTGCCCATGTTCAGACTCCTGTGATCACAGGCTCTGCCCCTGTCCCTCCAATCACTGGCTCTGCCCCTGGCCAGGCCCTGAGATCACTGGCTCCGTCCCTTCCCCACTGCAGCCTCTGGCCAAGGCTAACAGGCCTGAGCAGGAGACCCCCCAGGTCCCTGCCATTGCTGGCTCCACCCTTGAGCCTCTGGCCAAGGCTACAGGCCTGGGCAAGGGATCCCCAGACCACTACTTTTCCAGCTCTGCCTGTGCCCAGACCCCTGCCCCTCTGAATGCTGACTCTGATGAGCCCAGGCCCCTGTGCCTTGGCCCCGCCCAGGCCTGAGGCCTTTGGCCCAGGCCTTATGACTGGGTAGGGCACCCTCATACCCCTCTGATCACTGGCTCTGCCCTTGCCCATGCCTGAGGCCTCTGCCAAAGGCATCTGGCCTGGGCAGGGGACCCCCAACCCCTCTGATTGCCTAGTCCACCTCTCGGGGCCCCTGCCTCCCTGCCACCTGCCTGGCTAACAGGCCTGACCACTTCAGTGGCAGGGCTGAGCCGGACTGGGCACTACCATCTTGTGGTTATGGGGGTGGCCATCCTTGTGACACCTAATTTGCATGTTACTCTTTTATTAGATAGGAGGATGTGGCTATGGGGGCAGCCATCTTTGTGATGGAGGGACATCTAATTTGCATATCACTCTTTTATTAGATAGGATGTGGCTATGGGGACGGCCATCTTTGTGACAGCATGACACTTAATTTGCATATTACTCTTTTATAAGATAGGATACTCACCTATTGCTTCAATTTCTCTTGAGGAAAGCTGTAAAATGAAGACAGCATCAACTAAAGCAGGGGTCCTCAAACTTTTTAAAGAGGAGGTCAGTTCACTATCCCTCAGACTGTTGGAGGGCCGGATTATAGTTTAAAAAAGAAACAAAAAACTATGAACAAATTCCTATGCACGCTGCATATATCTTATTTTGAAGTAAAAAAAAACAAGATGGCAAAAACACCCAGTGTGCCAGATAAATGTCCTCGGCAGGCCGCATGTGGCCTGCGGGCCATAGTTTGAGGACTCCTGAACTAAAGAGTGTCAGAGAAGTGGACAGAATACAGAAGCTTGTTGGTAAAAGTTTGAAATTTCCAGAATATGACCACAAAAGATCTCTAAGATTACTGAAAAGGGATATACCAGGTAATTGGCTTGGGACAAATAAACTAGAAGTATTCTGTTTTTAGAAGGCATTTTATTACTAAACTAGAGGCCCAGTGTATGAAAATTCGTGCACTTGGGGGGTCTCTCAGCCCAGCCTGCATGCTCTCACAATCTGGGACCTCTCAGGTATGGTCCAGTCCCATTGTAACGTGGGCTCTGGTTCCCTGGGACTCCAGAGGCCAGTCTGATGGCAGCATGGCTCCGTTCCCACAGCACCCTCCCAACACTGCGCCATGGGCAGGCGGGGCCCAGAGCACCTTCCTGCCACCACACCGTGGATAGCCAGGACCCAGGACTGACTTCTGCCATGCCAGCCGGAACCCAGGACTGACTTCCGCATCACCGGCTGGAACCCTAGCCTGCTGTTCAGTTGTCCGTCCAGTTGTTTAGATTGTTATGGACACTGGCTCTTTATATATTAGGATAAATCCATGTCTGGCTATGAGAACAGACAACTCTTTAATATTTCCCTGGGCCCCGGGGGTGAGGATGCTGCTAAATGATATCCTTCAACACATTTTCTCAATGGGGACAATGGGGGACAATAGGTGAGAATTTTCCAGAAAGTAGAATTAGGAGCTACTAGATTGGCTGACCTAGAAAATCCATTTCACTGCCATGGCATGGAGCTCTCACACTTTTCCTGCTCAGCAGAATATTATATATCCTATGGACCATGAACTACCATATGCTTTCCATCATTTACTTTTACAAATAGAAATCTTAGTGGTACTTACCCTCTCTTTCCCTACTCTTGAGCAGCAAGTGCTTTGATAGCAGATATCTTTTGGTGAGAGAAGTCACATCATACCCAACAAAGAAAATGAGCACAGACTTTGATTCTTAGAACCAGCTACAGTAGTTGTATGAGGCTTTGGGGAGGAGTCAGTGGTTTCAAGTAGATATGAAAGCTTGGAAGGTAAATGTTTGAGCAGAAGGGAGTGTGTAAGTGTTGTTTCAATGAATTGGAATGGAGATGCCATTGACTACCTACCCTAGTCTATGCCTGACTCATGATTAACCAACCATAGTCCCTGATCTGGGATTGGCCTTACTTAATCCAAGTGTACTTTTCCTGGCTATATTAAGACATAGTCATATGATACAATTTAAGTCAGTTAGGCAAAGGAGATGTTTGCTTGGGATTTCTTAGAAATATGCCCCTCTATGTCTGTCTCACAAGATGTAACAGAAGAAGGACATAATTTGGGTTGCTAATGGTGGTCATCCTACCCACTGAGGGAAATTAGCATCAGGATGAAGCTAGCGTTCTGGATGGCAGGGTCATGATAGAATGCACCTGGGTCCATGATGTGCATCACTGAGTTCCTGTATCAATAAATCCTGTAATTCAACCTATCTCATGTAACCCTTTCTAATTACATTATCCAATAAATTTCCTCATTGCTTAAACCCTTCTGAGCTGATTTCTGTCAATTGTACACAATTGAACACAGTCCAGCTGACAGCATTTCCTAGTTACATAGCAATAGCTAAATTCCTCAGGACTTTAGAGAACATAAATTAGGAATGTTTAATTCTGATTCCTCAGATGACTATCCCAGAAATGAAGAAATGGTTAAGAATATAAGCTTTTGAGACAAATATACCTGAAATTGACCCTGCTCTATCCATTACTGCCTAGGCTTGTCTTCTCTGAACTCCAATCTTCTCACTGGTACAATGAAGATAATTAGGCTATCTTATAAGATGGTTGTAGAGAATAAAGAAGATAATGCACATCAAATCCCTGTCATGAAAGAGATATTCAATAATCACAAACATCATTTTAATGATCAGAGAAAAATTTGTTTAAAATCCCTTGGTGAGAAATTCTGTATAGAAAGATGGCTCAAGACAAAGTGAAATTCTAAAAACCCAATTGCAAATGATTTTGATGAGAAAGAAAAAGAATAGTGAGCCAGAGGATCTGATGGGGCTGCACAGGTATATTTTCCATGAATTCAGATTTATTTTTTAAAAAAACTGTGTATTGTAAGAGAAAAGTCTTGCAGTTCAGACTGAATATACAAGAGAAGTGCCAAACTGAGAGGATGAGATCAGGAGGGTGACAATACTGAAAGGTATCAACTTAAAAAAAACAAACAAACCTCATAATAACAAACCGGTAAGATACATACAGAGACTCAGTGATTAAGAGATGACAAGGAGATAATGAGACTATTTAAAAACTAAACTGAGCAACAAACAATATGCATCATATTGATGGGATGACCAAAGAGCAAAGAATGGTTGGCTCATTTTCAGGGTAAATGCAAGTTCTATGAAATTTTAAATCATACTTTGAAATATTACAGACCATGTTGACTTGATTGTTACTTAGTTATAAAATATAAAATGAAATAAAATACCAGATATTAGATTAGAATCAAGCTGAATTAGTGATAAATTTCAGACAGAAGTCTTGGCAGTACAATAGGAGAACTGCTCTTTATCCTGAGATATGCCTGTCTTTTTCTGTCTAGCTATGGTATTCACAGTTTGCCTCAGTAAATAGAAACAGCTTCCTAGTCTTTGAGTAATTTGAAATGCTAAAAATGTGCATTAGTGATTCTACTAATAGATAATATGCTCTCCTACACACATGAGCACAGATCAAGAATTGGACTCTGAACTCAAGCTGATGCCACCTTGTTAAAACAGACCAACACATACACACACACACACACACACACACACACACACGGAAAATGTCCTAAGTTCTCCTTATCTGTCAGAAATAAAGTCTGAGGGGAGGTCTTCATTATCAAGAATAAATTCAGGTCTGACCTAGTTAAATCTCCTAGCGAAGATAAGAAGGACTCCATAGGCCAAGAGAGAACATGGCTTTCTCACCAAGGAGGTTCTTGGAAATAATTCACCTTCAGGTGAACTGCATTTAGAAAGCACTTTTCAGTTACCTGCCCCCAGAGTGAAGTTCAAAAGAAAAGGGAGTAGAATGTTCTCAATCAAGATCTCTGGGCTGTGGTGTTTTCTACCACTGGAGAGTTGCTTGATTCTGAACATTATCACCTTCAGGAATAGAAAACAGTCATTTCTTTACCAGGACAGTCTTTTAATCTTGGAAGAAGGGGGGCTAGAAAGCTATTCTCACAGAAGGCTTTTCTTGCTTTTAAAAACACAATCAAATTGGTTCCAGTGGAGTGGAATATAAGGAAGTACACCTCCTCTACTTCTACCCAAGTAATTGGACTAGCTTAATTAGATTGCCCAAGTGTTTAGGTATCATAGTGATGGGCACTTTATAAATACTGTGTGTAGCTAAGCTGGGACCATCCCTTGTGACAATAATAGCCATACAGTTAGCTCTGATAGGTTAGCAAGATAAAAGCCAAATGCTTTGCTACATTCCATAATATTTATTGATAGTTATTTATGTTGACATTTTTGGCCATTTGTGGTGTCTTTTTACGCTAGACCTGTGGGTAATGTGGTCAAAGATGACTTCTGCAAGGTAAGCACATTGAAGATTCTGCACAATAACTAAGAAAACTGTTACAACATAAACAACTGCCATCCAGAAATCAAGTTGTGCTTAATCAGTTCAGAATTAGAATATGCTTCAACGAGACCTGATAGGAATGGAAAGCCACATATTGCATAGAAGCTAACGGCTTTTGGTCCTAGAAGAAAACCAAAGGATACTCTCTAGTTGTAGAAATAAATCTAAAAAATAGACATACTGGATGCTGAGGTGCTTTGTTTTCCTTCTCAAACTGTTGTTTCTGCTTCAATTGTCAAGCTGGGGCAACCTTAGTGAGAATGATGGGAACAGAACAGAATGAAACTCCTGATTTCTGTAAGCAGAAAGAAACAGATTCCTGTTTCCAGTCTATGAACATAGTCTTTCCAACTTGGATGGTGATTTATGATTTTTAAAACGTTGATAAAGTCTTTCAGACTGCCAGGTGTGAAAATGTAGTTATATGTAAAAGCTAAACTCAACTCTACAATGGGGAATAAAGGGAAATCACCAGTACATAATACCTAGAAATTATACAGTTGATATTATCAATGCTTACAATAATGTCTGCAAGAATCCTATCATCTGGGTAACATGCTCATTTTAAATAAGGGAACATTGAGTGTGGAGTGTGTGTTGGTTGCCGTAAAATGCCTCACAGAATGTGGCAGGGCCCAAATTTGAATCCAAGTTTGTCTGACTCCAAGGCCCATTCTCTTTCCATGACACCATGTTTCATTTTCTCACTAAAAAAATTCTGCTCTAGGAAAACAGGTTATTTCCTTCACCAGGAGTTTCTCAGGACTCTTATCCTAATTACTGATTGTACTTTTGTCTTTATGATTACTTAACTAGCATATTAATGAAAGCATTGCTGGATAATATCATGATATACAGGAAGGTAATATAGTAAAGTGAAAAGGAATCATATCTATATATGTAAAAGCCTAAGCGACTGGCCAACCAACCAATCAGCTGACCAGCCAACTGGCCAGTAGCTATGATGTATAATGATCACTAGGGGGCACATGCTCAGTGCAGGAGCTGCCGAGCAATAGCAACTTTGCAGAGTGCCCTCTCACACTCCGGGACCCCTTGGGGGATGTGGCACTGCCAGTTTTGGTCTAATCCCTACAGGCCAGGCCAAGGTATCTCACCTGCTGAAGGGACCCTGCTCACTCTGCAAATGCCCTTTGAACCTTGGTACCACCTCAGGTGCGGTCAGCTGGGGAGGGACCATGGGAGGTTGGCTCCAGAGCGGGTCCGGCCAGCCTTGCCCAGTCCTGCCCTGCGGCTACCTTCTAATTAATTTCCTATCAATGTGCATGAATCCATGCACTGGGACTCTAGTTTATAATAAAAACACTTGTGATCCAATCTTGAGACTGACAGTTTTAACTTGTGATATTAGCAATGTCACTTAACTTCTCTGAGTTTCAGTTTATTTTTTGGAAAACTGGAGGTACTTTTAATACTGCCAGAGTAAATGGCAAAAATGTGAAAAATTTGAAAATGCTTTAGAGAAGAATGTAATTCATTTTAGGCTTAAAGTCAAAAGCTTTCACACTCAAAAAAGTGTTTCACTTATTGGGAAATTCATTATGTGAATCCATTGTACCTACCAGGCTGAATCAGTGCTACAATGATCATGAAACATTATTAAGGACCTGTAAATATATTTTGTTCTCCTTGCCTCTTTTTAAAGTAAGCTGTCGCAATCCCATTGAGAATGGTTGCAGGGAAAAGAGTCAATCAAAGTGCTATTTATATAGATAACAAATTGAGTACCTGTCTTTTTGAAATGTAAAAGTTTCCCCTACCCCATTATTTTTCAATTTACTTAATGGCACCATAATTCAACAAATTGCTCAAGCTATAATTCTGAAAATCTATTCTACTTCTGTTTTTCTCTCATTCTCTATATTTAATTGCCCCTCGTTTACTAGTGCAAGTAGTCAACTACTACAAATTCTACTCGCTAAACATTCCTTAAATAACCCATGGCTCCTTACCTGGCTTCCTATCCCATCTTCCTTTGTTCACCACCTTTTATCCCTAAATACACATCACTCTGCAAATTTCGATGCCACACACTTGTTTAAAATCCTCAGTGGACTTTCAGTGCATAGGGATAAAAGTCAAACTCCATAGTAAATCACAGAAAAACTTACAGAATTTGGTAAATGAGTGTGAATTCATTTAACAAATGGAACAAGAAAAGCCTATGATTATTTCAACAGATTCAGAAAACCTTTTGACAAAATGTAACATCTATTTTAATAAAAACTGTCAGAAATTAGGAATAGTTGAGAAGGAAAACTTAGAGCTGGCTTCATACTTAATGGTGAAAGAGGGAATGCTTTCAATCTGAGAAGCAACAAAACAAAGTTATCCACTCTTACCATTTCTACTTAACATTGTACTGGAGGTTTTAGCTAGTGGACTGAAGCAAGAAAAAGAAGTAAAATGCATCCAGATAGAAATTGAAGATATAATATATTTTCATTCAATGTAGAAAACTTGATATGTTCTCCCAAATTAGCAGAATCAATTTAGTAGCACGATGTTGAAGGATCAATGTATCAATGTATTTCTATATAGAAGCAATGAATAACCAGAAATCGAAATAAGAAAACAATTTATAATAGCAATGTAAAATGTTAAGTACTCAAGATAAATCTGACAAAAGACATGCAAGCTATGTGTCATGAAAACTGTAAAAATTTGCTGAGACAAATTAAATAAGACCTAACTAAATGATGAGATATAATTTGTTCATTGGTTGGCAGACTATATTGTTAAACGTCAGTGCTTCCCAAATTGATCTATAGGTTCAAATCACAGCCAATCAAAATCTAATCAAGCTTTTTTTTGTGGTTGTGTAAAAGTTACAAGATGATTCTAAAATTCACATGGTGCCCTGGGTAGTATGATCAGTGGTGAGAACATTGGCCCACACACGGAAGAGTCTTGGGTTCAATTCCCTATCAAGGGCACATACCTGGGTTGCAGGTTGGATGCGGAGCTCATGCAGGAGGTAACTAATTGCTGTGACTCTCTCACAGTGATATTTCTCTCTTTCTCTATCTCACCCTCCCTCTCTCCCTTTCACTCTTTCTAAAAAATCAATGGAAGAAAATGTCCTTAGGTGAGGATTAACTAAATAAAATAAAAAATGCTCATGTGGACATGCAAAAGCCCTAAAGCAGGGGTCAACAAACTGTGACCTGCAGCACTTTTCCAGCCAACTGCCTCGTTTTATAAATGCAGTTTAATTGTAACATAGCCACGTCCCCCTTAAAACATTGCCCAGGGCTCTTTCAGCACTGCAATGGCAGAGTTGAATACTTACAAAAGAGACTGTACGGACTGCAAACCTTAAACTATTCGCTGTCTGATAACTACTATTTCTTGTACAGAAAAACATTTGCCAATCACTGACCTAGAGTAGCAATAAGAAGTTTAAACATAATAAAGTTGAAGAACTAACACTACCTGACTTTATGTCATAAATTTACAGCAATAAAGAAAATGTAGTGCTAGCAATGGGTTATAAAACGTATTAATGAAACAAAATACGTAGTTCCAAAGTCCACTACAATTACATGGATAACAGACTGTCTACAAGGGTGCAAAGGCAGCTGAGTGGGAAAGGATAGTATTCTCAACAAAGGGTGATGAAAACATTGGATATCCACATGCAAAAAGGAGTAAACGTCACACAGAAATGAACTCAAAATGGATCATATTTTTAATGTAAAATAAAAAAATATAAAACTTCTAAAAGCTAACAGAGAAGAAAATCTTTGTGAAATGGAGTAAGGCAACAATTTTTTAAATAAATGACAGCAAACATAATCCATAAAATTAAAAACAAATGTAAGCTGAACATTAAAATTAAGAGCTATTTTTTTGATATGCACTGGTAGGAAAATGAAGAAAGAATACATAAACTAGAAGAAAATATTTGCAAATCATGTATCTGAGAAAGGGCTTATATCTGGGATATATAAATGAGTTTCAAAGTTCTTATAAAACAAACCTAATAAAAATGAGCAAAATATTTGACCAGATACTTCACCAAAGAAGACATCAAGATGGCAAATAAATACATAAAAAGATGTCCAACATTATTGGCTATTAGGGGAATGCAAATAAAAACCACAATGAGACATCTCTACAAACTTATTAGAATAGCTAAAATTTAAAGATGGGCCATCTCAAGTTTTGATGAGGATATGGAGAAATTGTAACCCTCATATTGCTGGTGAGAATAACAAATGGTATAGCTACTCTGAAATACAGTTTGGCAGTTAATTATAAAGTTAAGTATACATTTGCCACCTGAACTAGCCATTGTACCTCTAGGTATTTTCACAATAGAAATGAAAGAGTATGTCCATACAAAGACTTATATGCAAATGTTCACAGCAGCTTTGTTCATAACTAGAGGCCTGGTGCACGAAACTTGTGCACGGGGTGTGTGTGTGTCCCTCAGCCTAGCCTGCACCCTCTCCAATCTGGGACCCCATGAGGGATGTCCGACTGCCCGTTTTGGCCCGATCTATCCAGAATCGGGCCTAAACGAGCCGTCGGACAGCCCTCTCACAATCCAGGATTGCTGGCCCAACTGCTTGCCTGCCTACTTGCCTGATTTTTCCTAACTGCTTCTGCCTGCCACCCTGATCATGCCATAACCACTCCCCTGCCAACCTGATTTATGCCTAACTGCTCCCCTGTCAGCCAGATTTCCCCTAACTGCCCTCCCCTGCAGACTTAGTCACTCTAGCTGCCCTTCCTTGCCAGCCTGGGCACCCCCAACTGCCCTCCCCTGCAGGCCTAGTCCCCCACAACTGCCCTCCCTGCAGGCCTGGTACCCCCCAACTGCCTTCCCCTGCAGGACTGCCCACCCCAACTACCCTCCCCTGCAGGCCTGGTTGCCCTAAATGCCCTCTCCTGCCAGCCAGTCCCTACTAACTGCCCTCCCCTGCAGGCCTGGTCACCCCTAACTGCCCTCCCCTGCTGTCCTGGTCACCCCTAACTGCTCTCCCCTGCTGGCCATCTTTTGATGGCCATTTTGTGCCTACATAGGGACGGCCATCTTTGACCACATGAGGGTGGCCATCTTGTGTGTTGGAGTGATGGTCAATTTGCATATTACTCTTTTATTAGATAGGATAAACAAACACTGGACAATCCAAATGTCGATAAACAGGTCAATTGATAAGTGAATTGTGATATATCCATACAGTAGGATACTACTCAGCAATAAAAATAAATAAAGCCTCAATATCCACAACATTTATGGATTTTAAAATAATTGTTCTGAAAAGAATTAAAAAAATTGTTCTACATGCATTTAACCAGACCAAAAAAAAGTACATAATGTATAATCCTACTTAGATAGTATTCTAGAAAGTGCAAACTAACCTATAGTGACAGGGATGAAATAATTTGTTATGAGAAAGCGGTACCAGGGAAAAAAAGCATGGGAGAAATTTTGAGGATGAGTTCATTGTTTTGATTGTGGTGATGATTTCACAGTGTATGCATATGTCAAATTATGTCAAGCATTTCAAGTTGGATGTTAAATTTGTGTACCAAATAATACCTTAATACACTTTTACTATTCACTACCATGCCTTTTATAAAAAAACAAAACAAAAACACACACACACACAAAAAAACAAGCATACAACAAAAGCAACTAAACTTACATGTACCCTGTACTTCACTCTGCATAAGATCTGGAAACCTATATTGCAAGGAACCTATTGCATTTGACTTTTTCTGTTGATGACAAGGCATAAGTAATTGATGGTTTTATGTATTAAAAATCCACTTAGTGCATCAAGGTACAGAATTTCCTCAAAGAATCTCATAGGTCAGCCTGAGAATGTATCTGTAGCATAGAAAAATGTGTACAGTGTATGGGAGTGTGCTGAGATCAGTGAGCATGAGCCATATGATGAGTGCTTGATAATCAGACTTTGGAGTTAACTTTAAAGATAACATTTTATTTTAAGAGTTTTGGTTGTAAAATGGTAACTAATTGTATTTCAAGAACTACCCAATAGAAAGGGACATTAAATGCCACCAGATAGATATTACAAATTAAAGCAATTATTTAATTTTGTCCTCAGTACTAGTGAAATTCTTGCTAATACCAAATGAAATTATTGGCAATCAGGATTTGCTCTGCATAAAGATCTTTAATGTTACCTTCCTCAACACAAGGCAAAGGCTCTTTCCTATTTCCTTCATTTGGTTGTGCTCTTGACCTAGAGAATACTTATTGGGTAAAATCCACATAATAAAAGCCCAGTGACCATTATGGCAGAATGACCACAGTGACTAATTGCTGTGATGCGTACTGACCAGCAGGAGGCAGATGCTCAATGCAGGAGCTGCCTCCTGGTGGTCAATACACTCCCACAGCTGGCCTGGTACCCCCAACTGCCCCCCCCTGCAAGCCTAGTTCCCCCCAGCTGCCCTTTCCTGCAGGTCTGGTCACCCCCAACTGCTCTCCCCTGCAGGGCTGGTCACCCCCAACTGCCCTCCCCTGCTGACCTGATCACCCACAACTTCCCTCCCCTGCTGGCCATCTTGTGTCCACATGAGAATGCCATCCTGTGTGTTGAAGTGATAATCAATTTGCATATTACCTCTTTATTATATAGGACTGTGCAACCATAGAATTTTAGAGCAAGAAAAGATCATTAGAGATTACTTAGTTCAATAACCTTAAATATGAAATCTGAGAGGACAAAAAACTTGTTTGATGTGGTTGAGCTAATGTGAGTCTAAAATAGAACTTAAATCACTTATTAATCCACTTTTTCTTGGCAAACCATACTTATCCTCTGTTATCCATGGTGCCATGGAATGCAGATGACAAAAGGATCCAAAGAAATTTTATCACGTTATTTGGGGGAGGAGGTGGAAATCTGCATCTATCCAGACTTGATCCCCCAGTGTATAAGAACCCAGAGTTGGGGAACATTTCCAGAATTGTTCCAGACAGTAATTAGTTACTGATGTTTTATTTTTTTCAAGATGCTAATTAAATGTGTAGGTTATTGAATTAATATAAAAGAAGAGGAAAAAGAACTTCATCAACATGAAACTGGAAGTTAAGAGATCATTTAAAATCTTTCAGAAAATATTCTGCTTAGTGAAAAATAATTTTGGCCACTTCACTTACTCTGGCAATCTCTGAAGTATGATATATTTTATAGGAGAGGGCATTTCATGGTAGTGTCCTAGTTTCTTCCACCTGTAAAATGGGTATAACCCTGAATTCAATCGATTTAAAGTGACCAATTCTTAGAATTCCCCAATAATGTACTTCAACAGTATTGATATGTATGCAGAATTTTGTCATTTTTATTTATTTGTATTAAAGAGCACACATTTATTCGATACTGTTTTTATGCAATGATTGTGGAAAATAGACTACATCTGCTGGAGAGCAAACATTGTTTCTTCTCTCCAGATGTCTGCTTTTCCTCCCAGAAGTTGGAGAGCATTGGACAAGCAATAACAGATGATGAACACATGCATAACTACAAATGGGCAAGCTGATTGTTTTCAGAATTGGTATAAACATTTGCTCTTGGGTTGAGATTTAGCCCATAGCAAATCTTTACATTTGTGTTATAAACTCCAAACTAAAAAAAAAATGTTTATAATGGAAGTGCTGACAATGTGAAAATTCAGTTATGGTCAGAAAAGCAGTTTTGTTTAAAAATGCCATTTTACGCTTCCATATTTACTTCCTAACCAGTGACTGAGATGTCAATTTCTGCAAAGTTTTCTTTTCCAGTCCAAAGGAGAATTTGACAACTGTTTTGAAATGAACAAGAAATCTGAATTTCAGCCCCTTGCTTCTTCAACAAATACCAATTAGAGGACAGAACCACATGCTGGTTACTTTAACTGGTTACATAGATGTTGATGCTGATACTGATACTGATCATGGTGATGATGATGAGGAGGAATGAGACAGAAGAGAATTAAGCTTGTTGCTCAAGAGAAGTTTTGCTTTAATATGGTATTAGAAAAAGAAATGGAAGCAATTATTAAATTGTTGAGTTTGACTATGTCAAAACACAGTGAGTATATTGACTAGAAGTTATAAAGCAAGGTTAGAGAAATCTCTTGACTTGGTTATAAGTCACTTGGATTGGCATTAAACGCATTGTTTTCACTATGGGGTTTGTATTACAGTGACCTTTGTGACATGGTCAAATGTCCTTCATATATCTCATTATGTTCACATAGCTATGACCCTCTGTTACAAAGCAGATTACAGTTCACACCAATAATGGTAAAAAGAATAAAAAATAAAAGTAAGAAATAAGATGCAAAAATATGTTAACAATGAATCTTTATGAGTATGGGGTTTTCTTTGGAAAACTATGATTGGGTAGAAATTATGGGAAATTTTATATTTGATTGCAGACCAAGGTGGGAACCTCTGCTATAACTTTGGATATAGGATAACTATTTTTATATGAAAATCTAAGTCTATTTTTTAATTATTTAAATTCTTACCTATATTATCACTTATTTGCAGGGGAATTGAAGCATTTTTATAATAAAGGGAGAGGGAAAATCCCAGACGCAATTATATAAATATGGAAGGACTCCCCATACTCAGATTCAACACGTGGATCTCAGGGGATTATGGTCCTGCTCACTTAGGTCCAGACATGAGAGCAAGGACTAATGGCTCTTTTTTTGCCTTAAAAGTGCCCAGCAAAAATTTTTTTTTAAATGTTAGAGTCCCTTAAAGGCAGAAAAATCTTGTTAAAGTCTGAGTTGTCCTGTAGGTTACTAATATTTAGAACTTACCCAATACTGCACTCAATTAGGACAGGCATGGAAAATGTTAACATTTGTATTTTCCTGCCTTCAAACACATAATAGGATAGTCTGTCCACAATAACTCAACGTAATGCACGAAAAATGGCTGAAGCTCTAATATAAAATCCGAATAACAAGAAGTCACACGACCATTAGGAAAGGATGCGAGTTTTGCCTTGTACTTTTGTCTGCAAGCCTCAAACCATGCAGGAGTTCAACCTTGCTCAAGGTTGAGAAGACTCCCATTGGACTTATTACATGTAGTCAATACATGTAGTGAATGATCTGAGAGGTGGAGTGGCCCATCCTCTGAGTGGATGGATATTCTGAGGATGAATACTCAGCCTTCTTGGCCTGATACATATCTGAAACTATTTTGAAAAGTGTATATACAGCATCAGAATGTAATAAAGATATGACAGATATGAAATATGAAATTCATTCTCATTTTTCATATTAATTAGAACAGTTAATTTATTTGGGACATCGAGACACTTTTAAGTAAAATGCATACCTTGAATAAAATGGTGTAATATAAACCTTAGATAGCTAGTTAATACGACTAGTTATTTTAAATTTAACATTACACGAAGATGTTGTATATTTGTAAATTGAGTTAAAAGTGCTCTGATGGACAGAATTAGAGATCCGCCCCCCCAAAAAAATGACATCTTTTTGGCTTGTCCTTTTATACTTATTGCTTGGAAGACTGGCATATGTTCTTTCTTTATAACTCAATGATTCCCATAAAGGTAGCCCTGTAGCAGCACATAAAATAACCATAATAATTTATTGTAATTAAAAAAAATGCGTTTGTGCAGAAAGCACCTAACAACCACAGCTTTAGTGAATTCTTTTCCTAATTCTTCGTCAGCACTGTAATGTGAGCAGATCTAAAATATATTTTCTAATAAGTGCCTTGCCTTTTTTTTTTCTTAACTACTTGGTGATATCCTAATTAACCATGCTCAATTGATTGCTTTCAAAATAAGAACTAAGAGCTCTCATCTAGTCAAGTGGAAGCTAATTCAACTCTTTTACACTATGGAAATGATACATGGCACATACACATTCCCACACCACACACCCACCATATGTGGTTTATTAGCAATCGCATATTCTGGGTCTCCTAATTTTAGTCAGCATCTATAGTTTGGTTGTCATATTTCTATGGATTTTTGTGTATCATTTCTCTTTTAATACTTATGAGTGTGAATGTTCATTTTTCATTCACAGATTGAAATTATTTTGGGATTTTTTGTGTGTGATCATTTGACAAACTCTGACATCCAGGAAATATGCTGTTTCGCTTGGAAAAAAGCAAAAGAGTACATGGGAGAAAACAAACTCCTATCAGGCAGAATCAAACTCCAGCCATTTCATGTCTTAACCCAATTGCCTCCTTCTTTCTTCTTTTCAAGTCAAAATAAAGCACATCTAATTTAAGTTGACAAAACACTTAATCATTTGATTAAAAGATTACAGCGAGTAGCCAGAGCATCTCTGTGCATGACGTTATTCTGCAAGAGGACGGGGTTTTCAGGTCCTCTTTACTGAGCATCACATGAGCACCTTCTCTTTTCCAATCACATGGCTAAGTGAGAGTAGAGGACACAATATATAACTAAATGTCATACACAGACCCGGAAAACTGTTTTCAGCATATGTAAATCTCAGTCTAGGCATTACACAACCAGAGTTTAAAATGGTACATATAAATCATCCAGACTTAAGCTTCTGAGGAAACACAAACCATTCTCTAAGGACATATGAGACCAGAACTTCAGAAGATGCTGTCTCACTGTGGGATGGCAAACAACAGTGGCTCGCAGACCACCCTGGTGAGCAGTAATCAACAATGCAGTGGCCCACTTTATACAGGCGTCAGACAGTCTGTAAGCAAAAAGACAGAGCTTCCAACTCAGACAAGCCCTGCTAATAAGTGGCTCCCAGTAAAAGGGCGGGGGGTGGGGAGTGGCGACGGGGGAAGCCAGCTCCAACATATGCAACAGGTCTCATATCACAAAGTACTTCTTTTGTGTCCCATCTTGTTTCATATGGAGCATCTCCAGCAAGAAGGTCACCTTGAAACACCCCAAGCAGTGGTGGAGAATGCCTTCATGCTCTCACAGCCTTTCACGTCTTTATGACAGAGTTGCACTTGTAAATCTCTTCACATGCCTGTTTCGCCTGCTGGCCTGTGAATGCCATGAAGTCCTGTTCATCTTACTGTCTCTAACTTTCAACATAGTGCCTAAGGCATCGTTCAATATGTATCTGGTGAAAAAGTTGTTCTATTCCAGTACTAATCTTAGCCATTTGGAGACTGCAGACAAACCACATTATATGTTTCAGCTTCAGTTTCCTCATCTAACAAATGGGAATAATGCAGCTATAACAATTTCACACAAAAAAATTAGCAAAATAGATGATATTTTTGAAAATATTAAAAAAAAATGAAAGCATGTGTTTACAGAGTTCAGGGTTAAACATTTCTTGTAAGCTAAATTTTCTGAATAATATAATTATTAGATGATATACAGTATTTTTTAATTTGACCTACTCTAACAAACAAAAGCTCTTTAATTTTATTTAAAAATAATTAGAAATAATCTTAATTTTATAACTTATACAACACACTTAATGATAAAAATAACAGCAATTACTTCAAAAGTATTGAAAACATTCCTGTTTATTTATAATTCTGAATTCATTTCAGCAAAAGTATCCTTATGAGTGCTCATACCTGCTGTGATAAGTAGAGGCAAAGCCACATTTTGTCAATGCGGGCAACTTGCACAAACTGGGTACACAAATAGAAAAAATAATGTTGAAGAAAGCATAATTAATTAATCCAGGCTTCAAGATAAGATCACTGGATTCTGCTGACCCTCCATGTTAATCAGTTGATTGATTAATTGCTACAATCATAATAATTACATGGTGCAAATCTAAGTACACTTAATGACAGTGTACACTTGGAGTAAAAGTTCTCTTCAATCTGCATATCTTTTCTCTTTCTTGAATCAAATAAGTTGGTTCCATTTACTCTAAGGATAACTTTTGGCTTATAGAACTGGAAAGCTTATGTCAAAATTACTCAAGGTTCAATATTGCTTATCCAAATTAGTCATTTTTTGTGATTTCTTAATGCTCTGTTTAAAAATTTAAAACAATCTCACCTATGAAATAGGACTTTTATATTATACATACTCATAAAATAATATTACTCTTTTAAATGTGGGAATCTGATTTCTTGCTTTACTTTTTTTCCTACACAAATGCACATGCAGATATATATATATACTAATAAAAGCGAAATATTAAAATTAACCGTTTCTCCGAGACAGGGTAAGGCACGCCCACCAGCCAATCAGAGCGGCTGTATGCAAATTAGCCCAGCCAACATGGCGGCCGCCACTCACGGACCTGAGTAAACAGCCCTTTCCATTGCGGCAGCAGCGAAAGTGAAGCTGCGCCCTTCAGCTCAGCTCCAATTAAACTGCCTCTAGTGAAACACAGCTTTTTGAAACATTGTAACAATCACAGAATCCTCCGGAGCTGAAGGAAAGAGCAGCTCCGGCCTAACCAGTGAAAGTAACAATTGTTTCATTATAGACGCTGCGAGGTGAAGCAGCGGAGGCTTCGTTAGTAGTTAGAAGGCCGCCTTAAAGGAACAGTGTATCAATTACAGTGTATCAAGGAACAGTATCAATTATAGGAGAAAAAACTCCGGAAATCTGCGT
>PVJC01004466.1:0-63743 GCA_004026665.1 Murina feae
TCCTCTGGAACAAGGCCCCACCCCTCGAAAATTCTTACTGGTCTTCTTGGATTAGACTCCTTTTGTAGTATTCAATCAGATGCCTTTTTTGGGAAGCATAATAGAAGGTCTACAATGTAGACATATTCAGTTCCCAGTCCTCATAAGCAACATCAGGCTCACTCTCAGCATTTTCTCTAAGCATGATGCTCACATCAGGGAATATTCAGTTTCCTGGTTGCAAAAATGATGCTCTGTCAGAGTTTCTACTTTCTCAATATGTAAAATAGGATAATAAAATCCATCCCGGATGATTGGAATACATTTTAATCAAAATAGTGTACTTAATAGTAATAATAAATGTAATAGTTATTGCATATCAATTTGAAAACATACAAAGAGGTTTTAGGGTTTTTTTGGAGTTGGTAGGATGACAGCAGTGAAAAGAGATTACCGAATGAAAAAATAGAAAATATATCATTATAAACATCTGTGCCCTCTCATGGGCAGGGTTACCGTGGACATCATTGAGATAAATCCAGGCAGCCTCAAACTACGGCCTGCGGACCACATGCAGTTGTTTTTGCCGCTGCTGCCTGTCCTGCTTAAAATAAATTATGTGCAGTGTGCATAGGAATTTGTTCATGTTTTTTTTTAAACTATAGTCCAGCCCTCCCATGGTCCGAGGGACAGTGAACTGGCGCCCTGTTTAAAAAGTTTGAGGACCCTTAAATACAAATGAGTTTTGGAACCCACCCTGCATTGTACACATAAAGGAGTTGGAACTAGTTTTGGTGACTGGTGTACTATTTTGGTAGGCCCGCAAGTACATCATGGACTCCATGGGAGAAAACTATGCCGAAGGGGTCATCCTGGACTTGGAAAAGACGTGGGAAGAATCTGACCCACGGACACCACTCATCTGTCTCCTGTCTATGGGCTCAGATCCCACGGATTCCATCATCGCCTTGGGGAAGAGATTAAAAATAGAAACCCGTTATGTGTCCATGGGCCAAGGCCAGGAGATCCATGCTCGCAAACTCTTGCAGCAGACCATGGCAAACGTGAGTCCAATGTCTACATTTGTGTTATGTTGTTGACATTACAGGTTATAGAATATCAATTACAAATAATAACGTATGACTTAGGAGTTTAAATTTACATACTGTGTAATAAGTTTTCAACTTTTTCTGCTGAGCCTTGACTTATGGAAACCTTGCCTCACGGAACAACTTATTTCCTACCCAGCTTGCATAATGCTAAGCCCCACTCCAGATCACAAACCCTCAGTGGGGTCCACAGCTCTGCCCTCTCTGCTATACACTGCAGCCCCTCCAGCTCCACTCTTGGAATCTTCAGAACTCCAGATTCTACCTGTGCCTTTCTTGAGTTGCAGAATGCACAGTGGAATCCTCCAGGCATGGCCCAGATCCCGAAGAGGCCAGGAACCTGCCATCACCCTGCAGTGGTGGCAGAGGTTCTAGGGCTCCTAAAGCCCTTCATGGACTGTAAACTCGATAGCATGGAGAGTATAGTGCTCAGGAATGGCCTGGGAGCCACCAAACATTGGCAAGCCCTTGACAACCCTGCTAATGGGACAGTTAGATCTAGAGTTGGGGCACTTTCAAGGACTTACATTAATAGGATGCTAGCCCTTGGCTCCAGGACAAGGCACTCATGTTTTTACTGTGGTCTCGCCCCCTCTGGGGTGTCCAGCTCAGCCTGGAGGATCCTTCCATCCTTGTTGCCCTCTCCTCCACTTTGGCTAAGTGTGGTGGGGGCGCAGAACCACTTGGCTTCTCATTCCTACTAGAGAACATGCAATCTGAGTTAAGGTTCCTTTCTGGCCTTTGTTTTGGATCTGACCTTAGTCCTCTTTCCTTGAGTCTGATTATCCCCCCATCGCAAGACTCCTTCTGTGCCCTCCAAGGTCTCCCCTGATGAGGCAGGACTGGCTGTTTTACCTTCCAGTCCCAAACCTCTGGGCTTACCATGAAACCACTGGGCTCTAGGACCTGGCTGCTGATTCTAGAACCTTACCACTGTGCTGTATCTAGTCACTTTCCTCCAGTCTAGAACTAAGGCCACTGGATTTAGAACCTCCATATTTACCTTGAAGCTCTTCCATTCCCAGGCTGTGTCCTTCCCCTAGTTTTGGTGAAAGGTGGGGGTGGGGGGGCGCTTAGGTGGGTTGTGCTATGTCTAATGACCTTAATTTGTATTTGGGAGGCTGAAGGGGTCTGATTGAAGTGTTTCTGGAGAATAAAAAAATTCATCTGTATTTAAGAATCCCGTGTCTAGTCTGACATAAGGGCTTGGTAGGCCTTGATTGTGGCCTCTTTCTCCTCTTCCCTCCCTCCTCTCTACCTTTTTTATTTCTCCTTGTACACACTCCTCTATGTAGAACAAAAACACTAACATTAACAGGGCACTTCTTGAATTAAACATTTAATTGTGTAACTAATAATATGGTTTTAGGCAACTAAATTAGAATTTAAAGAGGATACTTTTAGCCTTTATTTTATCCATGTTTTGTTTAGCAGTTGAAAGTAAAAATTAAAAAGTCTTTAGTTTTAGCATGCTTATAACTTGTCAGAGTCAATAGCTTTTTAAAAGTTTTATAAGAAAGGTTCGGGGCAATATGACAGAATGAACCAGCTACCCAATATAGCAAAATGAACGATCTGTAAGAAGAACTCAAAACATTTACTACCGAATGCAGCAATACAAAGCAACCTCGGCTACAGGATTCTGTAGGCAAACATTGAAGCAGCAAAGTTCTCACCTAAGAAACTTTCTATTTAATTTCTTTTTGTTTTGAATTGGTGGGCAGTGTCAATTAAGTTTTTAAATGACAAAAAATAGTTTATTCAGTACACACTATTACTTCTGAAGAAAATATGAGAACATGTCAAATTCCAAAAGGATCAATTTATATGTAACTACTAAGATTTTAGATCTAGTGCTTGATTTGCTCCTTGGAAAGAGAAATAGCTCAGGCTGCACTACTCAAAACTAAATGATCCAACTCTACTGAGTCAAGAAAACAACAAGATTATGATTAGGATATTGTAGGTAATATTAGCAAAAATATTCTATGGATGAGATAGTGACTCAGTTATGATTTAAATTTTGCCTGCACTGCTTTATACAAGGAATATTCTTATGTTTATAGAATAATTTATGAAAAAGATATGGCTTACTTTCTCATTCTCTTGTTCTTATAATGGTCAAATTCCCCAGAGAAAGTTCTTTCACTTTCTAGTGGGTATATTTATGCCCAGCTACCAGTATTCTGAGAGGTCAGTGGCAGACAGAAGGGGTAGGTCTCAAATCAATGGGTAAATTTTCTTTAACCTGTTTTCAGTGAGGTTCCTATGCTCTTAACGTGCTGACGTCCTCCAGTCAAATGCTGTCTATTTTGCCTTTTAAAGAAAATTGGCTTTTCCATCTTTCTTTAGGTGAGGCAGGAACATGTCCGGGGTCTGCATTTTCAATCTTGTGTTAGCCCATCTTCTTCTCCGACTTCTAGAAGGGCCTCTTATCACCTGTTGAGTGTCTTGGCAGTTACGTGGGATAAATCAGGTTACACCTCAGCTTGCCCTAAATGTCTGTTGAGGATTCAGCTTCCTTGAGCTCATTTTAAATATTATTAAGATTGTCTTCACCCTCACTGTTTTTGTCCTTAAGAGTTCATGCCTTTAAAAAAGTCCCTTCACTGTAGTTTTCATGGAATGTGGGGAGGGAGCTGAACTAAACAAATATTTTCAATGAAAAATCTTTACTTACAAGTGCTGTTATCTCTTTTTATCTTCAATTTGGTTATTTTCATTCTCCTACTATATATTATTACAACTGGCATGCTGAATGTGGGACCAGTACATGGAACAAGAAAATATATAACTATCTCAATGAAACGTTATTGCACTCTTAGATTTGATCTACATTAAAGTAGTTAGTGTGTTTTTCTATTAAATTTTAATTACTCAATTTTTAAAGAATGCACTAATTTAAATCTCTGGGAAAAACACAAAATAGGTTGTTTCCATTCGCTGTTGTTCACTCAGGGAGGATGGGCACTTCTGCAGAACTGTCACCTAGGACTCGATTTCATGGATGAGCTAATGGACATGGTTACAGAAACCGAGATGGTGCACGGTGCTTTCCGCCTGTGGATGACCACTGAGGTTCATAAGCAGTTTCCCATCACACTCCTGCAGATGGCCATTAAATTTGCCAATGAGCCTCCTCAGGGCCTCCGGACAGGGCTGAAGAGAACGTATGGCGGTGAGTGGAGGAATCCTTCCAGGTTCATTGGAGTTCTTGTACTTAGATTGCTTTATTAAAGAAATTGTGAAAACAGAATCAGCTCGGATGTAGTTAAGCAAATAGTACTGTTATTTAGGTGGTGAGGTGCAGATGGCCCCTTGTGCTGGTCCCATGGAACACAGCCTGGCAGTGCTAGGTGTCAGCGCTCAGAAGTCCCACCTTATTTTTTCTTGTGTTCCCCGTATTGCTTTACTTTGGCCTGCACTCTTCTCTGCTAGTAAGCTGCCTTTTTATGTTGATATCTAAATTTTATATCTTTGTCATTCTTGGTTTTTGGGCTCCAACCCTGAAGTAGGACAGTAGCCTCTTCCAGGAGAAGAGGCTGAGTTAAAGTCATGGCCTGCCATGATTTCACGAAGCCACATGGCAGAATGTGAGAATCATAGCTAACTTAGACATCAAACAAAAGCTGCAGAACCCAACCAGCATGCCTCCATTCAAAAGCGGAGCTGAGAGTAATCTCTTTGCCTTGGCTTCCTCTGTTCATGGCTTCCTGTCTGGACTCATGGTCATAAAAAGATCCTGGCCCTCGGAGTCAGAAATCTGTTTCTGGTTCTCTCTGAACAAAATGCTTTGTTCTTTTGGGTGTTAATCACTTTGAGAACCAGTTTCAGTTTTCTCATAAGTAAAATAGAGACAATAAAATCTATGATGATTAGAATACAATGTACTTAATAATAATGAATATAATAATAATTCTCTATCAATCTGAAAAAATCTACAGAGTTTTGTTTTTTTTTGGAATTGCTAACAAGACTCAAATTACTGCCAATTTATAAGGTAATGTGGGGATAAAGTGGATGTGGAAGGGTGACGACAGTGAAAAAAGATTACCAAATGAAAAAACATGATTTTATATGTATAACACAGATACATACATAGTGATCATAATTATTATTTCAATAATAAATTCAGGTTGAAATGGGCTTCTATATATAATATTAAAAACTTAATATTAATCAAAATAGTGTATGCACACACTCCAAATAATAATAATTTTATTATTAGTAGAAGTATTCTTGTTATTATTATTATTCAGTAGTGGTGGTTATAGTAATAGTAATAGTAGTATTTATTTTACTGTCATCATTCTTCTACCTCTATTTTGTTCCCACATTATCTTGTTAGATTGGCAGGAACTTGAATCATGTTAGTGAGCCCCTCCTCCCTTCAAATGTCTCTGCAGGTTTTTCAGAGAGGAATGCTCTCTGGATGTGCAAAAGTTAAATTATTGTTGCCATGTGAATGTTTTAAAAATAATTCAAGATAAGTGAAGTATAATATTAGGAATTTACAAAAATTAATAACTTAAATAGAAAATAGAGAGGTTTGAGAGATGATGCAGATATTCACCCAGCTGACCGCCACAGGTGTGAGCCAAGACCTGCTGGATGTGAGCACGGTGGCCCAGTGGAAGCCCATGCTGTATGCAGTGGCGTTTCTGCACTCCACGGTCCAGGAGAGGCGGAAGTTTGGTCCCCTGGGGTGGAACATCCCTTATGAATTTAATCAAGCGGACTTTAATGCCACCGTGCAGTTCATCCAAAACCACTTGGATGACATGGATATCAAAAAGGTACTGTGTGTGAGCTGCTTCGTGTCACTGGTGATGGTGGGTCCCCAGGTTAACATGGCCCCCATCCCCCAGCTTTGGAGTTAATCTTACAAGAGTGATGATTTTCTGTTCTTGCAAAGTCATCTTTAATTCATAGCAACTTGGGTCACACTCGCCTGTTGGTTTCAGCTAAAAAATAAACAAATTTCTTAGTATCTTTTAATTTCTCAGTCAAGTTGATGTTACATATAAAATATCCTAACAGAATGTTGTTTTCAAGAGGGAGGGGGGAATAGGTGTGGAAACTTACTTTAAAAAGTATTAAAAAATGAAAATGAATTCTAGAGTCCTTTTGCAGTGTGTGCTTTTAAAAGAATGGCCTCAATATTCTAAAAAATAATCATTTTTCTATTGAAATTAAAATATGAAAATATGAATGCAGAGTCTGTTTCAAGTCATGAAGATGAGCTTTGAGTAATCACTTACGTTTGCCTACTTTTATTTCTGCACTTTTCACATTAGAAATGAATGAATGAGTGAATGCATGCATGAATGAATGAATGAATGAGGAAAATAAGGATGAGACAATAGTTAGTTCTACACAATTATTCTACAATTTTTCCCAGGGTGTCTCCTGGTCTACTGTCCGCTACATGATAGGCGAAATTCAATATGGAGGCAGAGTCACCGATGACTATGATAAGAGACTGTTGAATACATTGGCTAAGGTTTGGTTCAGTGAAAATATGTTTGCACCAGATTTCAGCTTTTACCAAGGATACAGTATTCCAAAATGCAGCACGGTGGATAACTATCTTCACTATATTCAGGTTTGTCAATGTTGGAATTTTATGCCTAGAGTAAATACCCCAGCATTTGGCCTTTCGGTTTTTTATTTACACTCTATATACTCCCTTTAGTATAAGTTTTAATGGTGATACATATTGAACCTTCCACCACAGATGTTTTCTTCTTATGTTTGTTTTACCTAATGATTAAAATGTTTATGTTTGTTTTGTGTGTGTGCTTCGTATGAATTCCCTCCCCCTAGTCTCTTTAACGCTTCAGTGAAGAATATTCTTTGGGGAGGTGATAGATGGAACAGATTAGAAGTGGGGAACCTTCCCCAATTCATTGGAGCTCTCTTCCTCCAGGTGAGACTTAAGTTCCCTGTTACGATAGGGCGGAGGCAGTCTCTAGGCGCAGTCTGTTCTATTTTTCAACCCACTCGCCTGATTTTGGGACGTCTGTTCCTTAATGCTGGCCTGATGGACAGTCCACTAGTAGAAGAGTTTCCTCATTCAGGGCCGGGTACTTCTTTGTAGTGGGGGGACTCCTGGGGGGATGTCAAGGAGCAACGCTGGCCTCTCCCGACTAGATTTCAGTATCACCCCCACCCAGCTGTGACAACCAAAAATATCTGCAGACATTGCCAAATATCGCCTGGGGGACTAAAATCACCCCTGATTAAGAAACACTGCTCTAAGAAAAACAAGATAGATTTTGACAGGAAATTTGGGAAAGAAAATGGATTTGTGTTTCAAGGTAACTACATTTTCTGTCTCTAAAGCTTGAATTAATTAGATCATTATTTAGCAATCTCTTTTGCCTCTAAGATTTATCTCAGAGTGAACAAACTAAAACACACAGCCCCAAAGGGCTAAATTTATGTTTATGTAGAGTTCTGTGATAAAGAAATGTGATGAGCTTATCATATATTACCACCTTTATACTTTCAGTAATTCAAATCAACAAATAGATGTATCTTAATTATACTGTATGTGTGTTAAATCATTGGCACCGAATAAGAGAGTTCCTATGAAGGTCTAAATTTAAATATGCCTGTGCATATAATTATTTATATACATCTCATTTCACAATGAACTTGAGGTCGCTCATAAAATGACATGTAAAAAGAAATAAAATAAGGGAATAGAAAGAAGGGGGATATATGAATAACACAAAAGTAAAGCATAGGATACAATTCATATGTAGGAATATATGTCAAATTGCAGGTAAATTTTTTGCTTTTCAAATAGCTGGGCGGGGGGGGGGCTGGGATTTTGCATGCTTGTTCTGCTTCTGTCACTTGCTCTCCATCTCTTGCTGTCTATTTTCCTAGCTCACTCTTCCTCTCTCAATATTAACCTCTTCTCTGTGTCTCTTTCTCCCCAGGTGAGTACAGTTCCCTCACTTGGGTCCAAATTGAGCTAAAACTGTCACTTTCTGGTATCTTAAAAACATAGTAACCATTAGTTAACCAACCCTTCTTGAAAACAACTGACTTGAATTAGATCAGACCTTCAGAAAACAAAATCACAATTCATAGCTCCCTTTCTGTATTATATCTTCTAAAACATGACAGCATCTATTTGATTAAAGTATCTAGAGATGCAGACATTAAAATGCCATGAGCTGATTATGTTTCTTAATTTTTTTCAAGGCAACATTTGCTTTTTTTTTCTGGAGAAATGGTTGAGATGGTGGCCTGACACAAACGAGACATCTCTTATAAAGGCTTATCCTAGTGAAAACATGTTTCCTTCCTAAGACAGTACAGTTTAACTGGTACTTATGTCAGCAGTCTGTGCTTACCGGGGTGCTTGTTGTTCAGAGTTTGCCCACCTATGACAGCCCCGAGGTCTTCGGGCTGCACCCCAATGCCGACATCACCTACCAGAGCAAGCTGGCCAAGGACGTGCTAGACACCATCCTGAGCATCCAGCCCAAGGACAGCTCTGGTGGCGGGGATGAGACCCGGGAGGCCGTGGTGGCCCGGCTGGCCGACGACATGCTGGAAAAGCTCCCCCCTGACTATGGCCCATTTGAGGTGAGTTGAAATTCTGACAAAATGTCATCTGTGGGTGGAGGTAGAAGAGAGCATAGAGGGGATAAATGATGATGGAAAAAATAAAATAAAATAAAATAAAATAAAATAAAATAAAATAAAATAAAATAAATAAATGAAAAGTCAGCTGTGGATGGGTTTGGTTTGGGAAATGAGAAAGGAGGGCAAACAAATTTTTTTCTGAAATAAAATAATTTTAAACACTCACTTCCTGAAAAACCAGAAGATTTTTAATCTACAAATATAATCATTTCAAAATATAAATAATAAGGAAACCTGATGTTAATGTTCATAATTAAATTACAAGTGTGTATGGATGGGTTACGATTCCTTTTCTAGGAACTTTCCTTTGAGGTACATCAAATTGTTATTTGTTATTTGTTAGGAGGAAATTGTTATTTGTTATTTGTTATGCTTAGAGTTTAGCACCTGATTATTTAAAACCTGTTGTGTAATTTAACGTACACCTTAACATTCAAGCATTCTCAATTTCAGGGAGTCTATTTTTATCATTAATTCTTTGTACCTTCTTCATCTCATGGGTTTCAAAAATTGATATATCTGTTTAATATACAACTAATTTCTAAGCAATTTTATTATTAGAGTTAATTTTTAGACATCTTAGCAAATTGTGAAAATATTTATCCTGATAACATTTTTAAACTTTTGATTAAAGCAAAAGTAACTGGCTTGCTTTCCATGTTGTCTTAAGAGATGACCAGACTAAATGTGTGATGCTTTCATCATGTGGCCACCATATTTTTTTACATATTTCTGCCTGCCCACTTGTTTTCTGAAGGAAACCTGCAGGATTTTGTTTCTTTAGCATCCTATTCTTTTCCATGAGTGGGCCATTTAGCTGCTAGTACTATAGACCAAACTCAAGGACCTATCACCAGAGAATAATTTCCCTGAGAAGAAACTCTGACCCCTTGCTTGGGGGAAATGCTGCAATCAGCTTTCCTAAAGACCTTTCATTGTAGTATCGTGGAACAGGTCACTCTTGTCTAGTGATTAATATTTCTGAAGCATTAAAAATCTCTAAAAATAAATTAAATAAGTATGGTAAGTAATGGGGTTTAGGAGTGTCTCCCTCATTTTGCTGAATTTGTCAGTGCTACCCTAGAATAAAGCAACTCAGCCAAGCGCAGTGACTGATTATCAGTAAATGCTTGTAAGATGGAAATGATTGGGTGGGTGGGTGGGTGGATGCATTGGTGGAAAACAGGAAGATTTTAAAATACACATACAATTTTTTGAGGAAGCCAGCAGAATGGTCATCTATGTGTACAAGTCCATTTGTGTGTACCCATACGTGTGTTTGAAAGCCTTAAATGGACAGTGAGTGAATATTTTCCAATAAGTATGGTTGTTCTATAGAAGGCTGTATGGTTGTGGTCATGTGCTTTACATTTTTCTGTGAATTAAAGGTTGCCTATTTTCTCCCACATGGGTTGAAAAATCAACTGATCATCTGACATGTTTTCTTATTTCTTCTCTGTTTTCTGGCAGTGGAACTTTTTTTTTGCTATTTATGAAATTATAAAATATGGGGCCTTTTTAGAAGCCCCAGTTACTTAAACATCAATAGTTTTCTAATTTTTAACATGCGCTGACCATCTCCACGGCAGGTAAGAGAGAGGCTTCAAAAGATGGGTCCATTCCAGCCGATGAACATTTTCCTGAGGCAGGAGATAGACAGAATGCAGAGGGTGCTCACGCTGGTCCGCAGCACCCTGACGGAGCTGAAGCTTGCCATCGATGGCACCATCATCATGAGTGAGAACCTTCGGGATGCACTGAATTGCATGTTTGATGCCAGAATTCCTGCTCAGTGGAAAAAAGTACGTGGAAGCTGCTCTGGATCTGCCTAATCACCTTATTGTTGTGAATAGCTGTAATTGGCAAGCAGAAAGCACCCAAGGATAATAGGCTTACAAGTGCTCTTCTGCTTAGGAACTAATCCCCTTAGAGTCTGTATTTTTAGATTGTAGGTAGGGAAGGAACTTACGTAGCATCTCCCACGTATCATGTGCCCCACTGGGCGACTTACACGTATCATTTCATTTCAAGTCTTACATTTTATCGCCCTCAATTTACATAGGAGGAACTTGAGGTTGGGAGAGGTGAAATCTTTTCTCAAATCACACACCTAAATACTCCAAGAATCAGAATTCAAACCCAAGCTTTTGCGCTTCCACACCCACAAGACTAGTTTCTTTGAAGAGAATGTTCTGAGATGCACACACAGATCCAAAGTCACACCAAAGAGAAGCATTTTCCTTCCTTTGTTTGCAGATAGTGAATATGTATCTCTAAGATAACAAATGTTCTTATTGATTACCTACTGGTAAACGTGTTAAATGACAGAGGTGGTTTTAAGAAATGATTTTCTGTTTGGAAAAGTAAAATGAGGATCTGAATGTCTTTTTAAGCAATAAATGCAATTAATTTGTTGGTGGCAAAGGGGCCTGTGTTTCCATTTCTGCTCTTTTATCAGAGGAAATCAATATATATTCTAAGAGATGAAATCTCCAGAAGATGATTGGTGTGTGCCTCATTAAAAGTGATAAATGGATAAGGCTTCTGTGAGTTATTATCCACCGATATATTTCAAAGTGTTGATTAGACCATGAGCACATTTAATAAAAGAGATCCTGTTTTATAGTGTATCTGTTGAAAATGTAACCCAAGGAAAGTAGTTGGAGCCTGTTAAATTTAATAGTTATTTTAGTGCTTTATGGCAGAATTGGTGATGAATATGTGTGTAAGTGGAAGTTGAGTCTATTGACAGTAGACATTGAGGGCAACATCCAAGCTCTCATTTGTCCTGGCATTCCTGTGATGATCAGCTGATTCTATCATATCTTAAGCAGGAGGAATCATTTGAAAACTTAAGTTTCAGAACCCCAGGATAATTTATGTCTTAGGGACTTGTAAATTCTAAAGGTGAAATTGGTATTTCATCATTTTTTTTCGTTAACATAGCAGCAAAATTAAACCTGTATTAATTATTTTAATCCATTCATTGCAGGCGTCATGGGTTTCAAGTACATTGGGTTTCTGGTTTACTGAACTTTTAGAAAGGAACTGCCAGTTCACCTCCTGGGTTTTCAGTGGCCGACCCCACTGCTTCTGGATGACTGGCTTCTTTAACCCCCAAGGCTTTCTGACTGCAATGCGGCAGGTAATAAGCAGCCCTGATGTGCATCTGTTGTGTTCTTAGAATTTTCCTCTATAAAGCTATCATCTTTCATTATAGTCTTAAGTAATGTAATAAGACAGAGAATGACTCTCTTGTGGGTGCTAACTTTTACACACACATACACACACACACAGTAGAATGTACAAGTGGTTAACTGGGGACATGGATATCAGTTCTGAGAGAATCTTTTTAACTTTAATACCATTCTGCTTACTTTGAGTCAGGTAATTGGGCGGCTACACTGTCATGTATGCTCTGTATATACCAACCTCTGATTGCTCATTGCATCCTTTGCTTTTGTCCTTGCCCGGGGTAGGAGATAACTCGGGCCAACAAAGGCTGGGCTTTGGACAATATGGTGCTTTGCAACGAAGTCACCAAGTGGATGAAGGATGACATCGCTGCTCCTCCCACAGAGGGTGTGTACGTCTACGGCTTGTATCTTGAAGGCGCTGGCTGGGACAAGAGGAACATGAAGCTCATCGAGTCCAAACCGAAAGTGCTCTTTGAGTTGATGCCTGTCATAAGGATTTATGCAGAAAACAACAGTGAGTTTACTTGTGCATTTAGGGATGGTTGGTATTATTGGATTGAATGACATTATAAACACCAGATCTTGTTATTTTAATTATCATAGAATAATAGTTTGATGCTTTTATCAGCTACCTTTGCATTCACACCATGTTTAATGAGTATTTATAGACCACTAGGTACTTTCATGAGTGCTATTGGGGAGACAATAGTTCTAGATAATTCTTGCCTATCTAATAAAGCAGATGAAATATATATGAATGCTCATAAAATGTTAGCTGATGAGATAAGAAACAAGTGTTCAGAATACATAATAATTGGTGGGAAAGGAGGGTGAGGATAACAGTGCGGTGAAGTGGTCAGGGCAGTTGGGCCTGGTCTGAGCTTGGAAGGATGAAGGTGATGAGGTGGAGCAAGTGGTGGAAAGAAGGCTTTCTAGGCAGGACTGCCCAGGGCTTCCTGTAGGTGGAGCTACCACCAGTTTGGAGATTTAGGCCAGGTTGTGAAATCCAGATTGAATTCAGACATTTGGCTTAATCCTGTAGCTAATGGCAAATTGCTGGATTCATATTTCAGCCCATGAATGTAATACCACTTCTTTGAAGCACACATGTTATTCTACTTTGACAAAGTCATTGAAACTCTGTTTGATATACTGCTTCCGTTGTCGGCTTGATGTTTTCTGGAGGCTTTTATTGTTGCATTTTACCCAGCTAACATCTCAGTAATAACTATCTTTCAGCACATGTCGGACTTTCCTATTCATTTTATTTTATTAAAATTTATCTTATTTTTAAAGAAAAATTGTGTTTAATGTATACAATGCGCGTGCATGCACACACACACACACACACACACACACACACGGTAAAATGATTGCTGTCAGCCATAAACTCCACAGGTAGCTATGATCGTGGATCCCAAGGAAATACTGATTGTGTGATAAAAGTACAAGATATTTTTCTTTAAACAAGAGATAAAATATAATATCCTTTAAAAAGACAGCTTGTAGTATCCACATCCATTAGATGAATATCCCATTTGGAAACCTGGATCAAGAAAAGAGAGTTTATAAACTATGAGTATTTATTTTTAAGCAAACATCATTGGTTGCATGCCTAATATATACTATCCTTGGCCTTAGGTGCAAAGGACATAAAGGTAACTATGAACCAGATTCTTCCCAAGGACTCATAGTCTAGTGGGGGAGATTGATGAGTAAATAAAATAGAATTTAATACATGTTATGACAGAGATACACCCAGGATGCTCAGGAAGCCTAGAAGGAGATCAAGACTGTGCCTGGGAGGTAGATGCAGATTCTTCTGAGATGTTCTCTGGAGGACAAGGACGAGTGTGCTAGCGAGTTAGAGGGATATTTTTTCTTGGCAGAGGGAAATGACATGAGCTCACTCGGTCATTCCATCAATATTTCTTTGATATTGACCATCTGCCTTGCACTATTTTCATGCCAGGGATGCAACAGTGAAAAAAAGATCAGGCAGACTCCCCATTGTCATGGAACTCAACAGGGAATGGTAGCTGAAAAAGAAGCAAATAGAGTTAATCCCCGTTACTCATGGATTCTGTACTTATGAATTCACCTACTGGCTACATTTATTTGGAACCCAGAGATCAGTGCGTGTGGTGCTTTCATGATAATTCCCGGACATGCATAAAGTAATGAAAAATCTGAGGCTCCTGGCGTTCATGCTGCCAGCCAAGGGTGACTAAGGTGACAGTGTCTCAGCTGTAAACAAGTGTCCTCTTGTAGTCTGTTCAGGGCTACATCTCACGTTTGTGTGCTTTTGCTATTTAGAATGTTCAGGAGTAGTCTGGTGCCCTGGTGCAGAAAGACTGCCATGTGCCTTACGGAGAAAACACGTGTGCTGGATACGTTTCCTGCAGGCGTGAGTTATAATGCTGTTGGCCTGGAGGTCAATGTCAGTGAGTCAGCAATGTGTAATAGAGAGGTGTCTTTCAGTAGAAACACACATAAAACCAAATGACATATTGGTGGGTTGATGAAAATGTAACCAGAGCCTCTCAGAGGCCTGGCCCTGTATTTCCCCAGGAGCACAGCTTCCATGGTCCCTGATTCAGTGTTCACAGAGACTTTATTTTATTATTATTTTAAATATGTTTTAATTGATTTAAGAGAGAAGGAGGTAGAGGGAGAGAGAAACATTGATGAGAGAGAAACATCAATTGACTGCCTCCTGCTCACTCCCCACTGGGGATTGAGCCTGTAACCCTGGCATGGGATTGAACCTCAACTTCCTGGTTCATAGGTCCATGTTCAACCACTGTGCAGCACTGGCCGGGCATTTATGGAGACTTTATACACACAGCCCCGTGAATAATGAGAGTCGGTTGTTAGTGAACACACTGATGACAGATAGTTCTTGTTCCTGTAATTCCAGGGGTTGGGAAAGGCCTCGCTAAGGAGAGACATTGCATTAGATCCAAGTGGCAGAAAGTGGCCCTGCTGACATCCAGGGGAAAGGCGTGAGGCAGCAACGGGTATGTTGTGTTGAGGAACAGAGAAAAGGTGTGTGAAGGAAGAGGAGCTTATGGAGCAAGAGAAAAACCATGAGGGTGCTCAGCACAGTTCTGGGCCCAAGGTGTTGCTTAGAATATCCTGGCCATGTCTGGGAGGACACAAATGTCCGCCTGGCATTAGGCTAGTGTGCTGCCTGTGACTTTGTGTTTGCTGGTTCTCAGGGTGGTATGAGGTCTTGGGGCAGGGACTATGTTATAGGAATGATAATCAAATGTACTTGTAGCCAGAAATCATATTTCAGAAAATGTGCTCTATCCTATCAATGCAGCTAGTCAACATGTAAAAAAAATGTTTTCCTTATAAAATGAAAGAAAGATCCTTCTCACATGGAGCTAGGGGGGTTACTTTTTTAAAAAAATTATTATTTCTTCTGATAAACTGTAAAAAATCCATTGCAATAAAATGTTGAACCTCTCAGCATGGTAATGATAGAGTAATAATTTTATAATACAGGCAATTCTTTATTTAAGAACAGATTTCTCTGGAACTCTGTTCCTCCTGCTGGGCATAGTCAGCGGTGCGGCTCATTAGCAGTAGGTAAGGAAGGAAGTAAAATAAACCAAGGAAAGTGACTAATGGTCAAAGTACTGGGGGTGGGGGGGAGAGAAAGAAAAGAAACACTTTAGTTCTCTATTCTTTTTTAATTTTTTTTTTGGTTGCAATAGAAATTGGTAGAAACTTGTTTTGCCAAATAACTTTGTTGTTGGAGAGATGTTAGTTTAGTGATAAAAAGCTAACCTTCTGTTGCTGTCAATCTAATTTTCATTCACTTTTGATAACTGAATAGGGTTCTAATTGCGATAAAGAGGTGTAACCTTGCTCATGGCCAAAGGGTACTCCAACAAAAGTATGGAGTTTGAAAATTAAAATTCTTATAATGAGTTGTCTTCATGTTAAGATGAAGAACAATTTTCAGTGTAAATAATTCATCATTGAATTTTACATACCGGGCTGGTTTATTTGTTTTCAAAAAGATGCCTAGAGATTTATTTGAATTTTAAAAATCGAGTGATACATCCCCAAATATTTATTTTATTCATGGTTCTTGTTAGAACATTATGGGAAAGTTGCCCAAATAGTGCTAAATTCACCAAGAAATTAAAAATACACAACTCAAGTCCCCTGTTTTTAAAGGAAGTTGGAAGTAGGCAGGCAAAGGAAAGATCTGTCTCCTTTTATGTAGATCAGGCATGTCAAATTCAAAGGCTAACATGGACCAAATGAATGAGGCATGCGGTCCGCATGCTTGATGTAGCTGGTGATGCTTATACATGAACTGCAGTGCTGTAGCTTTGTGTTGAGAAAACCATTAGAACATTTTGGGGGAACAAAGCAAGACTTATATGTATCTTTGGTCATGAAGTAGGCTGAGAAAGATCTCAGGGTCCTTGCAGCTTATGAGGATATTTCCTGCTTGGGAAAACATTTTTGTAAGAATGCCCTGTAAACTCCGTCCCCTTCCATTACTGCAGATGTGGGGCTGGGTGTGGGAATAGCCCCGTGAGTGACCAGGAGGTGGCAAGCTCCTGACTCCTAAGCCCCTCAGTATTTAATACACTTTCCATGATTAAATCTGGAAGTCTGTCAAAATCCTGGGAGCATGTGTCTGGGAAACGTGTGTGTGTGTGGAGAGGGGGTGGGAGAATTAGAAACCTAACACATCTTGGGCATCTACTGCACTCCAGACATTTTATGATGCCAGGTATTCACATATATTAACTTATTTAATCTTTACAACTCTGTAAGATATATCATGCCCATTTTGCAGATGAGGAAATTAAGCTTTAGAGACATTATGTGATTTGCCTGTGATTCCCTCCTATCAGAACTAGTATGGGAACTCATCTGTCTCTTGTGGGATAAATGCAAACCTCTGGGAATTCCTGTGGTTAGTGTCCTGCTTGAGATGAAGCATCTAGATAGTCTTTGCGGTGTCTGGGGTGAAGCTTGAGAATCAAGGTTACATTGAAAATGAGGGCAACTCCCTTGCATTTTGAAGTCGTGAATTATTTTTTTCTCAGGTGCATAGTGAGGTAGACACAGTAAAAACCTCTGCTCTGTGCTAAAATGAGCTCTTACTCCCGATGGCCTCCCTCCCCTCTTGATTCAGGCTCACCTCCCCGGCCTACTGGTGGAGCCACATATTTTCAGGTAGAAGACAGTGAGCCAGGCACCGGGGTATTTGGGTTGCTCTCCTGGCTGTATCACCCAGGAATTAAAGTCAAGTATCTAGGTATCTTCAGTACATGTTCATATCTTCCTGCAAAGACACAGAGGCACGTATGTACACACAGTACATCCCAGCTATTGATGAGATGAATACCACAGGCTCTGGATCCATTCTGGTAGGGCTTGATTCTTACCATATCGCCTACAGCTTGTAACCTTGGCAAGTAACACCTCCTTATTGTCCAGTTTTCTCATCTGTAAAATGGATTTAATAATCATACCCATGTCATAGGGTTGTTGAGAGAATAATACAGATGATGTCCAGCACATAGCATACAATAAATAATTTTATTGCTATTGTTATTATTGATATGTTCTCTCACATGCTTATTGAAAGATGAAAAGAAATATCTATATGTAAGAGCTCTCTATTTAGTATCTTAAATGTTATTAGCAAAACAAGGGTTAAATACCATTTGCGACAGCATGGATGGACCTGGAGAACTTCAGTGACATAAGCCAGTCAGAGAAAGACAAGTGGCATATGATTTCACTCACATGTGGAATTTAATGAACGAAGTGAACCGCCAAGCAAAATAGAGACAGACTCATGGCTAGAGAGTAGGCAGACAACTTGGGTGTGTGGGAGTGGATTGCAGGGGGATGGAGGGATTGGGCAAAAAGAAAAAGAAAAGAGAACTTATGGACATGGAAAACAGTGAGGTGGTGGCAGCAATGGAGAGGGACTGGTGGAGGTGGAAGAAAGGCATAGAGAGGATAAATGGTGATGGAAAAAATAAAGTGAAATAAATTTTAAAAATTAAAAGAATTATTTAATGGGGATCTCTATGGAACTCAATTATTTTGGATATGGAAGAAATATATGTATGACATGAGAACATTTGGATGAAAAACGTAAGCTAGAGAGGGAAATTACCCAGTTAGAAAATGAAATTCCCTCCGGTGCTTCCATAAAGCCTTTAGGCCCCTAGAGCTGATGGCTCACCCATTTTGATAACCACTTCTCTCAGCTCTTCCTCTGGAGCCCCACGGCTTTAAACATATTTAGCTGATTTGTTCTACCTACATAGCATGTTTATTTTTCCCTTCAAAGTTATTTGTCTAACCGGCGTAATGGTTTGGAATCATCTGTGTCTGTGGTTGTTTAGCATCTGTCAGCACTTTCACTATGGAATCATATTTTCAGTGGCTTCTAATCCTGCTGCTGAAGTTTGCGGCATGCTGTGACTTGGCATAGCTACCTTTAGCTCTGCAGCGATTACAAATAAATACAATTTGAGAGAATTTTTACCTGCTTATTGAAAAGGATGCTATTTTTCCAGTTCTGTTTTTCTGGGGATTAAAATCTAAGTAGTCAAATTCTTGCCAAGGTATAATTATTATAATGATCATTTGGTTTAAATCTAAGACTCCAATGGCTTACTTCAAGATTTATAAAATGATTGTTAGTCATATTTTCATCCAGAAGAACGAGCAATTATATTTTTGTTCTGTTTACAGATCCTAAGATTAAAGGGTTTAAATATGTGAGTTAGTAGAATTAGTATTGATTGAACTTCATGAATTTACTGTCATTCACATATATTAATATATTTGCTTAATTATTATTACTAGTGATATTCCCATGGTAATTTAAAAAATAATACCTAGACTTAAATATTAGATGTTACATTAGTTTAGATTGTTTCTACTGATTAATTTTATGGGATTAACCAAACACATATTTTTAAAATACTGTAAAAGATCTGTTTAGAGCGGGGTTTATCAACCGTGGTATTACTGACATTTTTGGTACAGATAACTCTTTGTTGTGAGGGGCTGTCCCATGCATTATAGGATTTTAGCAGATTCCCTGACCTTTACCCACTAGATGCCTCGAGCATCTCCCATGTTGGGATAACCAAAAATGTGTCCAGATATTGGCAAGTCATCCCCCTGGGAGTAAAATTACCCCTGGTTAAGAATTATTACTTTAGAATATTTATTTTGTATTGAAACATCTATAATACTGTCATATTCAACTATTTAACTTCTTCCAATAAAATTAATTAAGTGGAGGTATAAAAACATATGGCACAACAGGTTGAAGGTTTTCTTGGGTCAACAAATGAGATAATTTCTGATAGTGCTTTGCTTTTATAATATGTTAAGAAAAACGAAATTATCAAGGGAGTTAGTTTGGCGACATAAATTCAGTCACTTTGATATACTAACATTGCCTTTAGAAAGTTACTGTCTTCATGTTTCTAACACTGATTCACGAAAGCGAAGTTATCCTCTTACTTAAATGTGCTTTCATGTCAGTAGTTATATGAGGGTCATTTATAATATTAGCCTTCCCGAGGAGTACAAGGATGGGTGCAGACACAACTTTTGTCCTGAAGAAATTTATAATCTGGAAGAGAAGGGGAAATCATACACTGCTTCCTGAGATGGATGTTATAAGATATACAGATAAAGTATCCTGGGCAGAGTGGACTTAACAAGCAGCTAATGAAGCTTAAACTCCAAGGCTACTCAATGCAAGAGTCTCCTTCCAAAGCCTACATATGTACTTGTAAATATGAACTCTTTTTCTTAAAGAGCCCCTTTCCCCAATTTGTATGTTTATGGCCCCACAAGACCTGGATCTCTCCCTGGGAGCTGTCCTGGATTGTGAGGTTTCCAAGGGTGGAGAGGAAGTGAGCTGTTGGTTAAGGATAAATGCATTACAGAGGATCTTTAAAGGGTGGCCAACCACATGTCTTTCATGGCATGTGTGGCTTTGGATACTCTCTCCTCCACTTCTAAAGTGTAGACTGAATCGCAGGAAGCTGGACTCAAAGCCGTGACTTTCTGCCTTGCAGCCCCTTTCATTTCTCCACACACATGGAGAACTCGCACCACCTGCAGGAGTGGGAAGCGCCCTCTGTCCTGTGATTTCCAATGTGTTTGGACTGTGGCACAGAGGGTGGAAGACAGGAGTTTGGAATAATAATAACGAAATAGTAGTGAGGATTGGTTCTGGCTGTGGGATTAAATGGTGCCTCTTGCCAAACGCAAGCTCTGAGGAAACCTGAGGTGGGGGGAGCGGAGTGAGAGCACAAAATGTGGTAGGGAAGCAAAGGAGAAAGGGTGAAGGGCAATGGAATGTGTTCACGGCTCAAGCAGCCAATTAAAAAAAGACCTTTTAAAAAAGAGAAGGAAATAGAAGACTGGGATAAGATTGTGATTGGATGAACAGACAATTCATGTAATCCTAAATGGAATTGACAGAAAGGAGAGGCAGGAAGCAGTGGCAGGCTTACGGTCATGGTACATGGGCAGGAGTTACTGTCACAGACAGGGGACCAGAGGCCAGTGGGGAAAACCTGGGTATGCCTGGGCATCTTGTCATATCCACTGGCAACCTACAGTTGCATCTTCTTCCCATCTAGGGATTGACTGACTCCACAGAGAACTTCCCCCATTTTACCAAACCCTTCTCGCTTGGAACGACCTTCATAATGCACCCAGTTGGCTCTGCACTATTTAGGTGACTTAAATGAGAAATTCACCAGTTTTTTTCCTTTGTGAATTTTTTTATAGCTCTAAGAGATCCTCGGTTTTACTCCTGTCCCATCTACAAGAAGCCAGTCCGAACGGACTTGAATTACATCGCTGCTGTGGATCTCAGGACGGCCCAGACTCCTGAACACTGGGTGCTCCGTGGGGTCGCCCTCCTCTGTGATGTCAAGTAATATGGGGCATGTCCCCCACCCAGTACTTTGGAAAGTGCAGGATACAGATGAACATACCCTTTATCTTCTAGGAGCAATGAGCACTGTGTAAATCTGGTTGATCGTGATTAATGAGCTGCAGAGGTTTTCCTTCTCCTCAGTCGGATGCTTAATTACATTTAACCAGTTTCATCATTAATGACCGATCACTGTGTTTGCTGAAAAGTTGCTTGGAGATTTAAAAGTAAAATTTACAACTTCCTAATGAAGCGTGGCCCTCAAATCCACAGTAATATATTTTCTCCCTCCTTCAAGTCTAAGGACTGACTAGGCTGAGCAGACCTAGTATTTTCCTTGAAAGGACTATTCTTCTGTTAATGTGCTTCTGGTGACAGCCCCGTTCTCTAAGGTGACATGACAAGTTTGTGCTGATTTTGCTCTATTTGCCTTTTTTGCATTTAGGTCAGGTTGAGAGATTTATGTTCATGGCTCAAGCATCCAATTAAAAAAAGACCTCTTAAAAAATAGAAGGAAATAGAAGACTGGGATAAGAATGTGATTGGATGAACAGACAATTCATGTAATCCTGAAGAATTAACATATAGAATCATGCTCAACCCACTGATAATTAATAATGATATACTAATTGATATCTGTTATAAGAAGAAAGAAAGAAAGCTAGAAGTAAATTGTGGTGAAGTCTTTGTCAAACGATTCAATCAATACTCTAGAGCAATGTAAATTGACCCATGCTCTTTGTAAAATAAGTAACTAAGCTCAGAAAGAGTCATAAAAAGGTTCACAGGCTTTGATTCTTATTTCTTCTCCTGGAAATCTGCTAAGGAAATCATTTAAAAGACCTAACAATTTCATGTGCAAAAATGTATTCAATAACAGAAGTAAATGACAAATACCTAAAATGTTCAATAATAAGGCTGTGTTTAAGGAAATTAGGAGATATTAGGCATCCATGAACAATATTAAATTAAACATTTAATAATATGGAAATGATAAGCATATATTAACTGAAAGGTAGTTAACAAAATATTGAGTATGGTGATTATAACTGTAAAATGTATTTAGATAATGACATGGAAAAAAACGTGATAGCACGGTAAAAATTTCTGTTGACTTAAAAAATATAATGACTGGAAGAAAAAAATAGGAAAGGATAAAAGTCGTAGATGGTGTATGAGGACTTCACATGGGCTTTCATTATTAAAGAAAATACTATTTAAGGAACTTTTCATATATTTTTTATTTTAAATTCAGTTCTAGGAATAAATTACAAACCACTTCATTTATAACCTATTGACTAGAAAACTTGGTCAGTATTAAATTAGAATTGTGTTTTACAACTATTAACTTTAGTTCTGCATTACTTCTTTCTATATAAAAGGTTTCATAGGGATGGAGAGTTATAGGGAGACAGGTGTAGGTCCCTCTCGCTAAGCTTTGCTCTATGATAAGTATGAATTTATGCTAATTATAATGAGTTACACGGAAATGGTTTATGTGGCTCCTACTCATCTTCTACCTTGACACCCAAATTTCTGGTTTGTTCCTGTGCTTCACCCAACCTACTGTTTATTCCTTCCAGTGTATGCTTTATTTCAACTATTGTATTCTCCATTTCAGGTTAATCCTTTTTTTATGGACTCTTACCCATCTTGGATGATGCTGTTTTTATTTGAGCAGTTTCTTTTTGTCTGAGTTAATATATCCTTTGATTTTTGTAGATTGTGGCCATCATTTTATTTTGGTGAAAATAATGAGAATTAATAAAAATTTTTAAATGACTGAATTGAGATTGGTACTTATTAGAAAGGGGTAAGTGCCATTGAATATCCAGAATTAAGCTTTCAAAACTTGATTTTATGTTAAATAATTTGAAAATGCATAATTCATGTAATTTTATGATACACCCCTGTATGTATATGTGTGTGTGTGTGTGTGTGTGTATATGAAAATAACTAAAATTTTTGGAACTGTTCAACAAGGAATGTCTCTGAAGCAGTGAAGAGCCAATGAAGCCCCTTTCTGCCTCACCTTCACTTCTGTCCCCCACTTCCCACCCACTGAATGACATTCTGCATGTTACTGAGTCACAGGCAAGGGAGGACCCATTGACTGAATCTTCCAGGTGATAGGAGAGTCACTGACTGCCCTGGATATGGAGAAAACAACATCAAGGGACTTGGTACCATTTTAGAGTGATAGCACAGTCTTTTTCATCTGTCTCAATATTGATTTATCACATTATTTATTTTGCACCTCCTGTGTGTTGAGTACCCAAGTGTACTGGTGGGATGATGGCGGAAAAATAATTACCACAGTCCCTGATTTTTTGGAATGTAAATCAGAAGATCAGACACAGAAAACAAGCAACTATTCAGGTGTGTAATTTTTTATAATCTCAGATTATGATTGCATAACCTGACACATGTGTGAGATACATAGAAAAAGATAAAAAGATTGTGGGTTAAGTGCTACAAAGGAAAATACTGAATGCCATGAGTGAGAACAGGGTAGACTGCAGTACTTTCAATGTGTCAGATTAGCAGGCAGAAGCGACACTATAGTGGCCTCATTTCCCTCTCTCTCTCTCTCTCTCTCTCTCTCTCTCTCTCTCTCTCTCTCTCTCTCATCTATTAACTATCTATTTTATCCTCCAAAGACAGGAGTGTAAACTTTTATTGAGGACAAGGTTATATAAGAACCAATGTTCCCTAGAAATGATGTCTTGAGTAAAAAAGGCTAAGGGACCTTGGGTTTAAGAGGTCATTGGCGATCCAAAGAAGCATATTACATCGGAGGGATTAGACTTAGAAATCCAATCACCACAGACTGCACAAATTTGCTGAAGGGAAGCATATTACTCAAGCCCAAGTGCACAGGAAAGGTAACAGGCACTCTTGGGTGACAGAGGATTTAAATGTTCTTTTGTAAGCTGAGAAGAAGAAGTAAGAGACTCAAGAATTGCGGGAGTTTATTGCTTTGGAGATAAGAGAAAGCCAAACAGAGGGAGCCAGGTATAGTTGACCTCTTTAGACTGGTAAGAAGCCAAACAATTCCCTGGAGGGCTGGGTTTGGAATGCTTCTGCTAGCTACTCTTATAACCACTCAATCTTTAAAATGCAGCCTCTGCCCCGGATGTGTTATTAAATAACTGGTACCTTCCTTTGTGCTGGCCGATGCATAGATCAGTGTGCAGGTGTCCTCCAGAAGTTTATGGGTTCCTTCCAGATCCTCCTCTTCACTCTCTTTGCTGTGTTGGCATCAGCAGCTTTCATCTTGCCGGGTAAGGACTTCTTATGTTCAACACCATGGAATTCTGATTTGGAAACTGCCTTCATTTTATTTCACAGATTTTATTTCACAGATTGCCCCAAATGCCTCTAGCAGGCCACTCTTCTGATTATCCCTAAAACCTGGGGTAGAGCATTCCTAGTGATAGAATAAGACAATGAATAGGACACATCCAAAATGTGCTTATGGGGATGCTTCTCCCCGTGTCTTGATTCAGGTGCTTTTGGTGCTGCTTCCTTCTGAAGGAGCATCCGTCTGTTAGCCTTGCCTGTCCTCCTGTCAGCGGATGAAGGACTGTGAAGCAGCCACCACACAATTACTATTTGTGCATGACTAATGACGGTGGTGATTTCATAGCATCCTGGGCATTTCACATCGATGAAGTAGGGAACGGGTTCTGCACCAGGTGATTCTTCTTGTGCTTCCTCTTCTCTTCTGCAGAGGGAAGAAGGAGATCCTTAGAGGCTGAGAAGGGCTGCTTTCTAAATATACTCTCAAGCCTTCTTATGACTGCTGCCAGCTACGGAATAGTGACTGATGGAAATTGTGTGTCTGTAAGTCATTGGAGTGAGAAGTACTTCTTTGTGTTAAAATGTTATTTGCAATGGAAAATCTTATTGTAAAGAATTCAGCATTAAGAGACATGATGAGCAAACTATAATTTTATAGTTAAGTAACTTGCAGAATTCTCCAGTGTCGATAAAATACATGACATCAACAATGTCTTTATCAGTGATAAAGTTCTGTTGAAAGCTGCAGCTTTATAAAAACTAGATATGTTAATGCATACTGATAGTTTAGTTTATAATATATGAAACACAAAAATCTTTAGTAATGATAAAAATGTTATAATATATGCACAAGCAATTTTCTCTTAAAGGCACTACATCCCCCTCCATGGAAATGCACAACATGTTTTCCCCTCAGGTCAGGCCCTGAGGAGTGCACAATTGCTTTTAAATTTTTAATGCTATTTGTATTGCAAGTATTAGGAGTGATTTTTAAAATTATATTGTGCAACTGATTACTGTTGATTAGTAGCCCCTGTCAGCACACCAAAACAAGGCCCGTTAAGGGCAAACAAATGGTCTACTTGTAATCACAGTATGGTCCTTCTGATTGGATACATGCTTTGGAAAACCAATAAACAAATCAGTAGGTTATGAAAACACAAGGAAATCTAGTGATTTGGCTTATAATTTTTCTGATGTTTAGTTTTAGGAATTTAGAAATCAGTGCATCCTGGTCAGTTGACTGGCACCTGACTGTATCGAACATGTGTATATTGTGTCCACAGACACCTCCAAGGATGGAGAGGAGACAACTCCAGGTCAGCTTGAGGGTCAGATATGGGATTTGGCTAAGAAACCGTGAGTGCACAAGAATGTTCTTTGCCTTTAAAAAAAATATATATATATATGTGTGTGTGTGTGTGTGTGTGTGTGTGTGTGTGTGTGTATAATTGATTTTTTTACAGAGAGGAAGGGAGGGGGATAATTAGAAACATCGATGAGAGAGAAACATCAATTGGCTGCCTCCTGCACACCCCCCTGCTGGGAAAGTACCTGCAACCAAGGTACAAGCCCTTGACCGGAATCAAACCTGGGCCCCTTCAGTTCTCAGGCCGACGCTCCATCCACTGAGCCAACTGATTAGGGCAAGTTCTTTGCCTTTTTTTAATTGGTGAGCCTCATTCTGTGTTGCACTTCAAACAAAGGGCCTTATCAATGCAAGAGAAGAATGTGTCCCTTGTCCAGCCTGCACTCTGAGGAGCATTTCTGGTTCTGTTTTCAGCGTGGACAATCGTGAGGCTGAATAGACAGTAATTATAGGTTGAATCCTGCCCTCTCTTTTCATTTGCATGAAGAGAAATGGGAATAAAGAGACTGGATGTGAAGGCAGAAAACAGGGTGGAAGGAAGTACCCTGAGTGGGGTGGGATGGCGAATATGAAGGGGATTAGTTTCTTTCCCTCAGATACTGTTAGTATTTGATTACAGTCATGTGCTATGTAACAAAGGGGATGCTTTCTGTGAAATTTATCGTTAGATGATTTTGCCATTGTGCGAACATCATAGAGTGCCCTTACACAAACTTAGATGGTATAGCTCATTACACACGGAAGCTATGTAGTAAAGCCTACTGCTCCTATGCTACAAGCCTGTACATCATGTTACTATACAGAACAATATGAGGCTGAATCAAGTACAAGAGAAAATTATGCAATCAAGACATGAAGTAAATATGAGAAGTATGAGCCTGCTGCCCATGCAACATGGCATAATGCTTTACAGAAAACGTTGAAAAAATAATTAAAAGAACACTCTAAAATAATGATAAAAAGCTTAGTATAGTAGATACATAAATTAGTAGCATAGTCATTACTAGTCATTATGAGGTATTATGAAGTATACATAATTGTACATACTTGCTATACTTTTATATGACTGGCAGCATGGTAATGTTGTGCTATGACTTGGTGATGGCTACAAATTTTTCAGCCCCACTACCATCCTAAGGGACCACCATAGTATACATGGTCTGTTGTTGACTGAAATGTTATGTGTGCGTTGTGTTATATTAGCAATAACCCTGACAGATCAGGACAATGGATGAATAATCCCCCCACATGAGCCTTTAAAAAATAGCTTCTTTATCGCCTGGATTTCAGGGTTTTCATTACAAATGCCAACAGTGTTATGATCTAATATTATAATTTCAATGCCTTAAAAAATTTAATATGTGGTTTTTATAAGAGTCCTGTCCACTCCTGCCTTTTAGGAACATCCATAAAACCACTGTGTGGATTGGCTAATGAGTATTCTCCCTTTGCCTTCATGATTTAGGACTCCATTAGTTTCCCATGGGTCTGGATTTATAGTCAAGCTTAATTGTTTCCAAGTTTGAGTTTACGTTGGGTGGGTGCAGAGCCAAGACTGGGAGCCTTGCCCTCCTTTTAATTTGCATGCCAAACGCCATTTTTCATTGTGCTGGATGTTGCCATCCTTGCTGTGCGTCCTGCGGGTAGAGGCAAGAGGTACTGTGCAGCACGCTGCTTTGCTCCTGCTCTCGTCATGTTGTATGAGTACTGCTAATACCATTCGTCATTTATTTCTTCCCTTAGCCTAATATGCGTAGCATTCATTTCAAATGCAGTCACAAACAGGCTTGCCTGGAAAGCCAATTACGTGTTCCCTCTCCTTTGTGCAGCAGTCGGTTTTAATAAGGCTACCTGGAGTGTTCCTGAGTACTTGAGAAGGGAGGAAAATTAAGTGTGATGAAGGACACTGAAGAGACTGCCTGGAAAGTCATAAGATGGGGAGATTTGTGAAGGATTATGAAGCAAAACCTGTGCTCCAGCTGATACTAAACACGCCTCTTGACCGCTGGGCGCAGTTTAAGATTCACTCCATGGAGCTTCACCTCGCTCAGCGCAGTCTGCTGTGATCTGTCCATTTATAATTTATTCATGCAAATTCTTAATGCAAATCCCAGGCAGCCAGAAGAAAAAAGTTTATGAGATATTTTAGTGTTTTAGCATTTGATAAGTGATTATTTGCATACACCAATGAAACTTTTTTGCTATTATAAGAAATAGTGAAAATGTTTTTCTAGTGTCTTGGGAACGTAATAAATTGCTACTGTCCCTGATACATAATGCTACTGACCTCAAAGATTTATAAGGGATACAAATGAGGGATTTTAAAAAGATGATCATTGTAAGCATAGTCATATTCTTAGAAACCAAAAATTCTTTTCTAGGTATTTTGATTATATTGTAAATAAGAAAAATCAAGCATTAACTAGAGACTATAGCTAATGAGTATGTTTAGGTTCCTTCAGCCTATTTTTGTTTATTTGTTTTTCTAATCTGCTTTCCCCATGCTACTAATTGTTTTCAGTGGAGAAAAGCAGAACACCTTATGTGACCCATATTGATACCATGGAAGGATGGGAGAATTTACTGATAAATTCAGGTTGAGTGTGGAATAGTGAGACAACTTTTGTAAGCTGATGTTAAAGATGTAGAATCATTATACACTCATTATTTTGATCCCTGCTAAAACTAGCATGTTTGCATTTAGATACAAGTAAGCTATTGCTAATCCAAATATGTATTATTTACAATGCATAGAGAAAACATGTAATGTTCTGAATTCAATTTTTTTGTATATGAATAAAAATAATGAGCTTATTTCAGAGATACTTAAATCCCTTTTAAAAAAATATAATAGGAGTGGGTCTTTAGGTGAATGTGAAAGAGAATGAGAAGTCATCTGGGAATTAAATAGACCTTAGCAATATAATTTCATAGCAGCCTCCTTATAACTTAGTACAGCTCATGGAAGAAGTGAAACTGGACACAGCTGTGTCACAGACCATACAGTTGTCTGTGGTGTGGGTCTGAATCTTGCTGCAATGATGTCCTTATGGATCTACTGCTAGAGAGTCCACAGCACACCCTTCCTGCTGTAGGTGATGAGCGTTGCATTATAGGATCTGTGGTCGGTGGCCAGTAATATAAATCCCAAGGTGACTTACAGGATTATAGAGGCCGGAACAAACCTTTGCCAAGTTGTGAGATGCTCAGATTGTGTTATAAAGACTTTTCTGCTATCTTGTCACCACCTGGGTTTAATCCTTGGTTCTCATGAGGTTGAACTGCTAATGGCTTAAGGTGAGACCCCCTTGGAGCAATACTTGCATTTAGATGGAAACCTGGACTTGCAGAGACCTTTCTCAACTATGCTTCACTGGCCTAGATTATTCTTTTGTGCTTAGGAAACAGCCAGGATTTTCACTGAAGCATCTTTGCAGTGTGGGGTGGGGTTGACTCATAGATATCACAGGTTGTCTTTCAAATTTAATCCCAGGCTAAAAGGAAAGTTCTGCATCTCACACATGAGACCTGGACAGAAGCTGCAGATTCAAACTCACCCTGGCCTATTTAAATAGAAATTAATACTATTTTGTTACAAAATGAGAAAAGTCTATGGATGCCAGATCCAAATGACACTTTGGGATAATAGTTGTAAACCTGAATCTTCCTGACCTTGTCAATCATTGTATTTGGTCATTTTTTAAACATATATTTTTTAATTGATTTCAGAGAGGAAGGGAGAGGGAGAGATAGAAGCATCAATGATGAGAGATAATCATTGATCAACTGCCCCCTGCACACTCCACACTGGGGATTGAGCCTAAAACCTGGGCATGGGCCCTGACTGAGAATCAAACCATGACTTCTTGGGTCATTGGTCGACACCCAACCATTGAGCTATGCCGGCTGGGCTGTATTTGATCATTTTTGTTCATTTGTTTAGGCTCCACTTAGCTCCCTGAAGGCTCTGTTAGCCATGAGCTCCTGTATATGTAATTAGAGGCCTGCTGCATGGATTCATGCATCAGTGGGGTCCCTCGGCCTGGCCTGTGGGGATCAGGCTGAAACTGGCTCTCCTATATCCCCCAAGGGGTCCCGGATTGCAAGAGGGTAGTTCTTGGGCTCTCTTCTCTCTGGTTCCAGTTGTGTCACCTGAGAACCTTAGCTGCCAAGTCATCGCAGCTTGGCAGCTCTTGCATGGAGCGTCTGCCCCCTGGTGGTCATTGCGCATTATACCTACCGGTCAGATGGTCAAATGGTCAGATGGTCACTTAGGCTTTTGTATACATAGATTGTTACATTAATCATAGATCCAGAGTCTATTCTGTAACAAAATTTCCATGAGAAAAGAGTCCCACTGCCACCCACATCCCCATCTCTAGCCCCTGCTTCCAGCCCTGCTCTGCTGGAGGTTCTAGTTTCTGACCTTTACTGTTACTTGCCCAACTCAAGTCATCTTTTTGTGGTGGCTGTCATCTGAGGTACCATAGGGATAGGAATCTGACTACCTCCAGGCCCTAAAGACCCCGCCTCTCTCTTCTTGGGGCACTCCTCATCCCCAACTGGCTGCCTGGGCACACCATTTCTTAACTACTTGGAGACCTGGGGGGTAGGAGAAAGCATAGAAAGTTTGGAGCCAAAAGGCCAATTGAGAAACTTGGTTAGCATTTCTGAGGCATTGTTTCCCCACCTAAAAAGTGGGTATACAATACCTTCCTTGTGAGGCTGTTGTTAGGAATAGTAGAGACCATCAAAAAGTACCCAGGACAAAAGAGTGCTCAGCAGAGATCAGTTCCTTGCCCCTCCCTGTGACAGGTCAATTCAGGTAAGAAGGAGAGAGGCAGGCGGGCTGCCACCATCTGGTCTGAGGACACTTCTGTAGGAGGTGACCCTAATGGTCAAGAAGTGAGATCCTTCTACTCCTTCCCATACTGTGTTAAACCCAACTTTATCTGCAATAATGATATTTCCTCCTTGTCAGTTTAAGAAAATTGAATTCTTGGGGTTCCTTTTGTCTTCACTGTTTTGATGTGATAGTATTTATAAGTCAATTTCAAAGGGAAACTTCCAAACCTCTACAGTTTCTCTCTGTATGGTGTGTCATAAATACCCTAAGTATGTATTCTTATATGTCATTAATCTAATATCTGATGCTGGAAATTAGTCGTTAAATTGTCAAATAACACCGCCTTTCCTTTGTTTTAGCTCAGATAGTGAGGCAGATCATTTCATTTATAAACCAATGACCATCTACATGAGGTAACAAAAGGGAGATGTAAAATAAACAACCGACATGGATTTGCAAGCAGTTACTTTTGTTTATTTGAAAAAACATTAATTTTTAAAAATAATGGTTCTTAACCTTGGCTGTGCATTGGAATAATCTGGGGGAGCTTTTAAAAAATATTGATGCCCGAGACTCACCACAGTTTAATAAAATCAAAATATCTGGGGGCAGGGCCTGGCCTCCTGTCAAAGCAGTGCGGCTTGAGAACCTCTACTTCAGAGTACAAACAAGGGTTACTATTCAACACCTTCATTAATAAAATAGTTGGGAAGCATATATTTGTGGTTCAAACAGTGTAGAGCAATTACGTAACTGAAGAGAGCTGAGGTGGTAAAAACTATTTCCAAAAAAGAGCTATTGGGATATTCTCTCACTGTTCTGGAGGCCAAAGGTCCAATGTCAAGGGGCCGGCAGGGCTGTGTCGTCTCTGGAAGTTCTAGCAGAGGATCCTTCGTTGTCTTCCAGCTTCTGGCAGCTGCTGGCATGCCCTGGGTTCTGGTCACCTGACACCAATCTCTGCATCTTTCATTACCTCACTTTCTCTTCTTTCTAATCTCCCTCGGTCTTCTCTTATAAGGACATTTGTGATAATATTTAGGGCCCACCCACATGACCCAGGATAATCTTCTCATCTCAAAATTCTAAATTTAATTACCCTTTGTCCATATAAAGTAGCATTGATAGGTTTCAGGTATCTGATCCTGATACAGTACTTTATATCTTTGGGTGGCCATTATTCAGCTTACTACTTCAATGTTATTTTAAGCATGCGATTTAAAAAAACAAACAAACAAAACACTGTTCCTTTAGGGTTATAGAGGCATTTTATAAAGGAATTGTGGCATGTAGAGCTCCTTGATTTGGTATTTTAATTAATAATAACCATAATAAGAGAGCTAATCCTTACTGAATATTTACAATGTGACAGGCCTGAGGTAACTTCTTTAAGGCCTTGCTACTGAAAAGATGTTTGAGGACCCATAGCATTGAAGTACCCAGGAGCTTGTGAGAAATGCATAATATTTGTTCTACATCATACTTCCTCAATCAGAATCTACATTTTACAAGATTCCTACTGATTTGCCTTAATATTAAAGTTTGAGAAAGTTCTTTCCTATACTAGCTTAATTACTAGTAACCCTCATAAATATCCTTTAAAGTAGCTATTACTGTTAGCACCTAGTATTTTGCAGATAGAACACTTGTTCAAAGACACTTAATTGGCAGGAGTGGATCCTGTAATCCATCAGTCTTTTCCTAGGAGGTGTTATTAGCCATCTACGATGTCCTTTCATACAGCGAAAAGATGGATGTTGACTCCTTAGGAACACAGGGAAACATATGTCCCAGCCGCCATTGTAAGTCCCACAAGTTTCTAGTGACCTCCAACCTAGCCAGTTACTCAATATCAGTTCTATGGGATTTCCTAAAAACAGCATTTCTATACATATTATTCTAGATAAATTCCATAGACTTGCTATAAGGATCAGTTAGTCAATTGCTTCAGTATCGGTTAATGAAATCACTTTTATTTTGTAGAAAATTAAAAAGTGCCAGTTAGAACCAGAATATGACTCTAACCCCTGCCATCTGCCTCCTGTTCATTTGCATAGATGAAGAAACTGACAAGCAGATACTGTATTGCTGAAGAGTGGAGACCTGTTATGGTCTCTGAAAACAGTCACAACTCGGTCATGCTTCCTGTCTCTTGATAAGGTTATGTTTCCTGATTTAAATTAATAATTTCTCAGAAAGTGATGTTAGGTGCACTACCTCGAGGAGACATGATACCATGAAGGTTCTATTCTCTCTCCTTTATCCAAGGATCAAAAATCATTTTCAGCTCAAACCTCCTTCCATTTTAATTATGATTGTGAACTCTCTACATTGTTTATTCACAACAAAACTACTCTTCTTAAAACAAATATCTAATAAAAGAGAAATATTGAAATTGACTGTTTCTATGGGATGCCTTAACCACGTACACCAGCCAATCAGAGTGGCTGTATGCAAATTAACCCAGCCAAGATGGAAGTCAGAAGTCACGGAGCTAGAGTAAACAGGCAGCTTCCGTTGCAGCAGGAGTAAACTGTCTGCCGGCCGGCTGGGCCTCTCTGTGCTCCAGGCAACATACTTGCAACATTGTTGCAATTATAGAAGCCTTGGAGCTGAAGCAAACAGCAGGCCTGGGTGTGACTACTAAGGCAACATTCTTTCAATTATAAAAGCCACAGAGCTGAAGCAGTCAGGAGGCTTCGTTACCTGCCCAGGTCTTGGCTTAAAGGAACAGTATCAATTATAGAAGATAAATAAACCTCAGAAACCTGCTTCAAGCCAGCCTTGCTGGGACATTGGGTCAATGGGAGCTGTGGGCAGCCTGAAAGCCTGAAAATGGCCCTCAGGCCCACACCCAGGCTGGCCACACCCCAATGGGGTGAGGGATCCCACTGGGGGGCTTGGCCAGCCTGCAAACAGCCATCAGCCCCTCACCCAGGCTGGCCAGGTACCCCATTGGGGACCCAAAACCTAAGGGGACTGTGGGCAGCCTGAAAGCCTGAAAACGGCCCTCAGGCCCACACCCAGGCTGGCCACACCCCAATGGAGTGAGGGACCCCACTGAGGGGTTTGGTCAGCCTGCAAACAGCCATCAGCCCCTCACCCAGGCTGACCAGGCATGCCAGCAGGTGGACATCCCCAGAGGGTTCCCAGACTGTGAGAGGGCACAGGCCAGGCTGAGGGACCTCCTGAGTGCACAAATTTTTGTGCACAGGGCCCTTAGTTTATAAATAATTTGCAAGCCTTATTTGTAAAGATTTTATCTTGGACGTATAATTTGGGGATGACAGTAGGGGGAAAAACAGTATTTGCCAAATTATCTAGGTGTTTTTACCCACAGTGTCTCATTTATGCCCCTTATAAGGTAAAAAGTATGATCTGCCTTTTACATATAAGAAAAACTTAGGTTTAAAAACATTAATTCATCCAGGGTCAAGGTTACACAGCCAGGGAATGGTACAGCACAGTTGGCTGCAATGTTATGTTCATTCCTCTAGGTGCCCAGGATGCTGTCCACTATCCCCTGCATTAATCTTAGCTAGTCTTTATCTGTTCACCCTGCAATTCAGCTTGGAGACCGACACTTTCTCTGTCAGGTGCTCTTTGACCTTCAGGTTGACTGAGAGTCATGGATCTATGCTGCTCATTTCTCAGCAGTGCTTTTGATTTGCTAAGTTTCTGCCAGAGGTTGCTTGTTAACTTGTGGGAAAAAGTTCTATTCCAAGGAAAGAATGATATTATAGTTAGCATTTCTTATTCAGGAAAAAGGCTGTTCTCAGAGTGTTAGAGAGAGAAAGAGGGCAGCTGCAATGGTACATGTAATTAAAAATATAAAACCCCTGATATAAAGTTGTATGTCAGATGTACCTCAATAAAAAAAACATGATGAGTTCTCCCCCAAAACCTTTTCTATTAATTCACTTCACTGTTTACTGTTCACAGGTTTCTTCAGATCTAAGATTTACAGAATCTTTATTAAAGAATGTTTATCTTGACCTAGTCAGTTTGGCTCGGTGGATAGAGCATCAGCCTGCAGACTGAAGGGTCCCAGGTTCGATTCCAGTCAAGGGCATGTACCTTGGTTGTGGGCACATCCCCAGTAGGGGATGTGCAGTAGGCAGCTGGTTGATGTTTCTCTCTCATTGATGTTTCTAACCCTCTATCCCTCTCTCTTCCTCTCTGTAAAAAATCAAATATATATATATACAAAAGAATGTTTATCTTTTCTACAAAAGGGCTCACATTGAAAAACACACACGAGTATACAGTTTTTGAAAAGATTTGCAGCAGTGAGAATGCCAGGTCCCTTCTGGAATGGCTCGCTGTTGGGGTATAGCTGAGATTTTGATGGATCATGACGTGAGCCTGCAGCCAAACAATTTGGAATCTTTTCCCACTGGTGAGAAGGTTCATACTGAAAGATGGGAAATGATCTTACAGCAGAAATCACAGTTGTAAGTTCGACTTACTTCTATTCCCCCAGGTATGCAAAAAATGTGATGGCAATTAAATCACCCTTAAAAGAAAAAGAAAACACACTTTTATCTGAGGCAGGAGAAAAGCAATATGAATTCATAGGCTATGCAAGTCATTGTTTAGACATATTTTGAAGCCATGTGGTGGCTTATGAAAAAGCAACTAAGCCCAAGTTCTTTTCTATAAAGCGCTTAGTATCATTTGGACAGTAACTGTATTCTCCATTTTTGAACTTATAATTATACTTACAATAAAAATTGCAGTCTGGCTGGTTTTTCCTTGCTTCTGCAGATTGAGTTAAAACTGGTTCAAACCCAATATTTCTTGCTGTTTTTCAGCTGCTTATGGTTCAGTCAACTGGCTTAGATTTCTCTATCTTTCTTTCATCTGACTACTGTGTCCAATGATTTCTTCTTCATATCAGTGGTTCTTTTCCTTAATTTTTCTAAAACTAAGCACATATATTCATTATGTGTAGTGGATTTATGCTGAAGAGTTGGATAATGTGGTGGGATAAGAAAGCACAGTACATAATATAAATTAAAATTAAATGGATATTTCTGCTATAAAAGGTGTTTAGGCATTTTCTAATCCCACTTATTTTTCTACTTCTCATCTATTTTCTTGCTTCCCATGCCCAACCATCCAACCCCAACCAGTTTCAGGCTTTATTTCTTTGAATATATTTATTTCTCTTCATCTGGTACTTTATTATTCATTTATTGCTGTGTTTAATGATGTTCACATTGCTCTGAGATTCTATTCACTTTTCCTAATTATTTGTTCTTGGTGTGTTTCAGATTTTATGATCTCTATTGATCTGTTTACAAGTTATCTAATTCTTTCTGCTGTCAACCCAAATCTACTTTTGGACTCTTATGGGTGGGATTCTAAATCTCCAATACCATAGATTGTGATCTTATTTGGAAGTAGGGTTATTACGGATGTAATTAATTAAGATGAAGTCATGCTGAATTAGAGTGGGGCCTTAAACCAATATGACTGGTGTCTTTATAAAAAGGGCCATTTGAGCATATATGCACACAGGGAGAATGTCAGATGAATGTCTACAACTATGAGACAATACACTTCTGTTTAAGCTTCCCAGTTTGTGGTACCTTGTTATGGAAGTCTTAGCAAACTAATATACATTCCTTTAGTGATTTTTAAAAAAAATTTTCAGCTAAAACCCTTATCCCAGGATTAACTTGCCCATCCAGGCAGTGTTGGACAACTGTGATTCAAGAAGTGGTAGGGGAGGCAGAAGAATTAGGTGAGGGCTTTTTCCAATGGACATTCTTCCATTTGGATATATGAGGAGTGGGGAATATTACCTATAATAGTTACTTGAATAAAACTGTTCTTAAAACTGAAAATTATCAGAAAATGATGGAATATTTCATAAATAGTCAAAAGCAGGGACAAGATGTGAACAGACCATGCTGGAAGACAGGGGTTAGTTGGTGTAAAATAAAGTCATCCCCTAAGACCCTGATCAGCCCATTGCATATCTCAGTGACATCTGCACACCAGATCATGTCCTTATCGCCCATGTGAGCTACAAACACACAGCCCTAACTTGCCTCTAAGTGTGAACTATAGTTCCTCTTCATTTATTTATTTCACCTCATTGCTTATTGATGCTATTTGTGCTTTCTCCCATCTCAGTTCTCCCACTGATTGCAATGTTATTCTAGTTAATTTTCATAAATAAATTATTCTAACAATGGATTAAATATAAATTAGTTGACATAATTGTGCATCCATTTTGGTAAATACTGAATGTGACACTAAGTATTTTATGCTACCATAAACTCTTGACTTCTCTGATCATTAAAATTTTCTGAATAATAATAAATCACATCTTCCTCATTATCTTTCAGGTTCCTTTAAATCCCATGAATTTCAATAGAGAATAATAAAGAGAAATAAAAGTGAACCTAGCTAGACTTCTGAGTAAGATACAACAGAATAGAAACCATACACACAGCTTCCTTTCTTAATGAAAATAGTTTTTCACTCCCATCAGTGGACCATTTTTCTGCTTTAATTCTGAGGGACTGCCCCAAACAACAAGATTGAATATAGTCATTTAAAGAAATTTAACCTTTGAAAATTGGTAACTCTCTTCCATTCCATAATTCAAAGTAATTTCTGGGCTCTTCCACCCAAGGCTAAAGCAATTTATTCCAAAGATATGTTACACTGGGAGGATTCTTGATCACTGTCTTCATTTTGTTTTTTCTTCTCATCTTTATTTCCTTATCTTTTCTGCGGTCCCTGCAATTCTGATCCCCTCTCCCTCCTTCATTACTTCAACGGAGGATTCATTCTTAGTTCCTGAGACTCTGAAGAGAGAGCCTTTTTCCTGAGAATTCTATCAGAGCCCTTGTCTATGGCCTGGCGGGGTCACCTCCCCAGGTATGTGAAGTAGCCTGAAGGATGTGGCTACAGTGGGCCAGGGCTTGGTTTTGATGTGAAACTGAAGAGTATGTTTACTGAATAATTCATTTTATTCTCTCCAGTGAATTTAACAGACCTCTTTTTGGAAATCTGAACTTCCAAATATAGATGCAGGGCAATAGAGAACTGGTTACTCCACAGTTTTCTACAATGCACTTCATGTCATGAGAGCTCCACAGCTCCCTAGGTGGTCCCTCGGATGGGCTTTCTCAGTCCCCAAGGAACCTGTGGATCTCAGTAGCCAAGAGCTCAACTTAAGATCTTTCCTTTTTGCACATCACTGACACGGAAGCAGTTGGATAACCAGGGACATATTTTTTTTAATACATTGATTTCCTTATCCGTAGGGTATTTAAAAAGAGAATTGTGAATCACATCCACTCTTCAGATCAACGGAAATCAGCATACGCATTAGATTTGGGGTTAACTCCAGCAAATAATATTGGTTGGGAGCATACGAGTTTAAATATTTTAAGACCTAAACTAAATTGATTTAAAATAGGAATATTGGATAGCTATTCTCTGATGGAAATAGCACTAGGTATGATGTCAAAACATTCCTACTCATTATCTGCTTGATCTTGGGTTGGTTGCTTAGTTTCTAAGCACTGGTTTCCTCATATACAGAGTAAGGGCAATATTGTGACTTGCAAGGTTATTTTGAAGGTTAAATGAGACTTATTAAATATCCATTATCAAGCTGGCAGTATACTAACATTGCTGAGTCTATGCTTAATTAGTTGTAACTCATCTTTAAAGCCACAAAATTACCCTCTCATATCACCACAGCCAAACTCTCTCCATATAGGAAATAACTTAGTATTGCTTATTTATCTTAATAAAACATTCCCTACATCTGTTCTTAGTACTAGCTATGGTGCTCCTCAAATCCAAGTCCATGAATTCCAAGCTATTAAAATGTACATTATTTTAAAATGTAATCAAGGCATGTGAAACAGTGTTAGGAAATGCCGTATATGGTCGGCAATAAATATTTTGGCTATACACCCAATGGAGAATTATGTGTCTTTAGGATGCAAATGGATTTATTTCCATTTTGTGTATTTTGTAGCTGCTTTGAAACAAGCTTCCCTCTGCCACATCTGTCATCTTGCCCTAAGAGCATTCACAACTCCTTTGAGTAATAGGAATTTTTCTGGAATTTTTTTATGGTGCCTGGTCACAGGTGGCCTCACTCTAAGGCCCATCAACTGGAGCCGTTTCATTTGTGGAAAGGCCCAGCAGTACTTAGGCGTTTATATTGAATTAAACATACACACATTAGCATATCTATTTTGTTAAGCTGAGAGATCTACCAGCAAAAATATGACAAATTAGATAGAGGTTATTATTTTTTCAATTCATTGTCATATCAGAAAAATACAACTTTTCCCTTCAAGCTGAAAATTTTAAATGTTTTATTTTTATAGATTCCCTACTTACACACAGAAAAATAAAAAAATAAAGAAAAATAAAAAGAAAAGGAAAAAATATAAAAATAAATACAATTAATTTGGAATATACAAGGAAATTAAAATTTACTCTAATTAGTTAATCCCATCCATTATGATCCTTAAAAAAGATTTCATGCATCACAATTAGAAAAGGGAATCTTTATTGCTTTGTACTATCTGGTTTATGAAAAAAGTCCTATCCAGTAGGTGTCAGCAAAGTAATCTTAAAAATAATCATGGAGTTTCTCATATTACTGTTATTGCCACTTCTAGATGCATGACAAGGACTTTTCGTTCTACAGAGCAGATTTTATTTCAGTACATCTGCAATTTAATAAAAAGATAGAAAATAAAAGAATAAATTTTCTGATTAAAAATAAGTGCCTTTCTTCTCTTTTCCCCTCATGTAATAAAAAGTCCATTCTGAAATATCACATAGCAAACCAATGCAGCCTCATGGTTTTAGACCCCACAATCAATCTAGCAACTAAAAGATGACATCGTGCCCGGCCTGGCGTGGCTCAGTGGTTGAGCTTCAATCTATGAGCTAGGCGATCAGGGTTTGAGTCCTGGTCAGGGCACATGCCTGGGTTGTGGGCTTGATCCCCAGTAGGGTATGTGCAAGAGGCAACTGCTCAATGACTCTCTCTCATCACTGTCGTTTCTTTCTCTTTCTCCCTCTCCCTTCCTCTCTGAAATAAAAAAAGGACAAATAGAACCAAACCACACCAAGCCAAACCATGAGGCCCATCATAGTCTAATTTGAGCACCTTTAATTTTAACTTATTCAAATCTATATATTCCAAGAAAAGGTCACAGGTAAACTGATTCAACATTAACTCCAGTGAGACTTCTGTGTTCTGAAGATGAGATGCTTGACTATTCCAGCAACTTCCAAGTCTTCAACATTTTGTCAGGGTGTGGTGATATCTCTTTATGAACTTCTTTGCATTTCCTTGGTAATCAATATGTTGAGCCCATCACATATATTCATTAGCTATTGGGTACCTTTTTTTTTTTTTTTTTTTTTGCAAGGTGCCTCTTTAGTCTCATGCACATCTTTCTATGGGTTGTCTATCTTTTCCTAATTGATCTGTAGGAGGTATCTGAGATCTAGTTTCTATTTTAGATATGGTTTTGTTACTTACTAGCTGTGTGACATCAAGCTGGGATTTCAATCTACTGGAGAGGACCTTAAAAGAACACATGTTTCAAACAGTCTTATGTACAATTTCAATGCTAATAAAAAATCATGTTTTGTTATGAATAAGGCAAGTTCCTACAAATATTTATTGGCCAGGACACTATTAGTTTTTTGTGTCCTAAGTCCTGAAAAACTTTCAATGGTAATATATACAACTTGGTTCTGAATACTTCTACTCCTCACGACCCTTGAAGTGTTCCATTGTCTAATGGGATTTCTCTAGCTCCTATTCCTCCTCTTCTATGCCTGTCTTTCTTCTAGCTTCTGCTGATCAAGAAACTGATGTTAAGAGGTGCTAGACAATTTGTCTGAGGTCCACACCTCCTAATAAGTGGTAGTGTATGAAACTCAAACCCAGGCCTGCTATGTCCAAAGGCAGCAGATAGCACGTGTACTAAATCATGCTGTCTCTTAATAGTCTAGATGTTTGAGTTAGAAAAGGATATTGTTGAGCTACTGCTAAATTTCAGGCACATTTAGGCCTTGCAATAGCATTTAGGCCATGGCCTCTAGTCCTTATGTCAAGTCATCTTTCTGAAAACTTGCATTATGGATATACTAAAATCAACTGCTAAATCTAACTACATGTTTACTGAGCATCTACTGTGGGCATGATGAATACAGTGATGAGTAAGATATAGGTCTAGTTCTTATTTGTATGGAACTCAATATAAATAATTATTATAATGGAGGTTAAAATGCTCATGGAGAGGTGATAGAGTAGATGTGATTTTTTTGTTTGCTTGTTTTATTTTGTTTTGGCATGAATACTATTGAGCTCAGGAACCTATCCCTCTGGTCTCTTGAGACCTTATTCTATCTATCATTATAACTTTTTCTATCTGTTGTCTTCCCATCTACATGTAAACATCTTAGTCCTTCCTCTCTTTTTTATTATTTTTAAAATACATTTTTATTGATTTCAGAGAATAAGGGAGGGGGAGAGGGAGAGAGAGAAACATCCATGACGAGAGAAAATCATTGATTGGCTACTTCCTGTATGCCCCTACTAGGGATTGAGCTCACAGCCCCTTAGCATATGCCCTGACCAGAAATTGAACCACTACCTCCTGGTTCATGGATCTACACTCAATGATGGAGGCACACAGGCTGGGCATTTCTTCCCTCTTTAAATGAAAATGATGCTAAGAGAAAACCTCCTTCCATGCCCTGACAATCTTCTAGTGCTTCCCATTAAATCACTTCTCCCTGTTTCCTTGTCTCCCCTGTCTTCAGTGCACTCAGTCTGCTGTTGCTACTGTTTCGTTGAAAAAGTGGTAGCGGTGCTGCATTTAAAAGATGTTTCTCAGGCTTAACCTTTCTCATTTCATATTATCTCACCACATGGCTGGACATGCCTTTCTTCTTTTTGCTGGTTTTCCTTGTCTAGTTCTTCCTATGACTTCCTTTGTCTCTCAGCGAACTGCCCTAGAAATTATTCTCTCAATACACAATTTCTAGGCATCATCTCATTCCAAGATGACACCACCCAAGTGTGTCTTCAGCATTGATAACTCACAGCTGAGACCCAGACCCACGACCAACTGCTCATTGGTCATTTCCACATATTCCAAGGTGAGTGAACCATCCTCATCCTTTGTTCTGTTTCACTGTCTCCAAAAATTAATGTATGGCACCCATATCTAAGAAATTGTGAGCCCTACTTGAATTCTTCTCTTCATCTCCCACATTAAACCAATCACAAGTTTGCTGGCTGAATTTCTCACATCTCTTTATCCACCATCCTTTCTTGCCTTCTTTACAGGCATAGTGTCTTAAATGGTCTTCTGGCCACCTATATTGTCCCCAGACAAACTGATCTTCTCCTAATAGTTGGTGTTACCCATTTAAAGGGCAAAGTGATCATATCTCTGCTCTGTTCATAGCACTTCAGTAGCTCCCCATAATCCTCAGGAGAAATTGCAAGCCCTTTCACCTGACTTACAAAATCATTTATTATTTCTTTGTGAAATCATTTATTACCTACTACTGACTTGCCCCTGCCTTTCAACTGTCATCCTTCTACTCCTTTGCATGCTACATTGCAATCGTATTAGACTTATTTCTGCTTCTCAGCTCTGCTCTTCTTTCTCTTTTCTACAGGTTTTCCTTTTTTGTACCATTCATCTCTTCCTCCCACATTTTATCACTGCCATCTCCCATTTACTCGCCAATTCTCAGCATAGCACCTACTTCCTCCCTTTCTTCTTCCCCAGACATCTTGAATTTAGTGACTTATCCCTGTGTTTTCACAGCTTCAAAACTACCTTGCTCAGAACTAAGAGTTGAAATGGTGTCATTACCTGTGAGGACCGTATGAGACTGTTGTGTCGGATTTATCATTTCCACCCTAGCATCTAGCACATTGTAGGAAGAATGTTCAAGAATCATATTTACATTGAAACTGACTCAATATTTCCATATCAACTTTAACAAAGCCAAATGGAAGAGTTCCTTAGCTGAGAAGAAATATTTTCTATATAAGGATGTCTGCCAGACATTATGATTTTCTGGTTTCTGTCACTACATTCCTTTAGGTCCTCTCTTTATCCCCTGCCTTCCTCCCAAACTCTCCCATAATTAGAGAAGCATGAGATAAACAGTGAGATATGACACAAATGATAGGACAAATATCCAAATATTTTTATGTTCTCTGCCAGAAGCAGAGTTGGAGACAATATTTTCCGTCTCCATGTTTTCATGTGAGTAACAATAAAGTCCCAGTTACATTTTATATTCCTTACATTTTCAGGATTTGGGAGATCTTGGGCTTCTCCTAGGAGAAATGTCATTACAGAAAGGATGAGATACCCAAAGTGTCACAGGATCTGGTCATGGATGGTGACACCAAGGAATTGCTTTGTGATATGTTTCTCTCTCTCTCCCCCTTTGATGTCCCATAATAATAATATAAATTTTACTGAAATCTCCAAGAATTCAATAACAAACAGGTAGGAAAAAGGTTAAAAGCCTTAACTTTAACTTCCTTCTAATTTCTAGTTGTGATTGTCCACAACTTTTGCCCAGATCAGAATTTCTCAAAGACTTGTCGATGGAAACTGGTCTCTTAAGATTAGATCACTAGCCCTAGCAGCTTTGGCTCAGTGGATAGAGCATGGACCTGTGGACAGAAAGATGCAAGGTTTAATTCTGATCAAGGGCACATGCCTAGATTTCAGGCTCGATCCCCAGAGGGGGATGTGCAGGAAGCAGCCAATCAATGATTCTCTCTCGTTATTGATGTTTCTTTTTCTCCCTCTCCCTTCTTCTCTGAAGTCAATAAAAATGTTCTCTAGACTAGATAAGTCCCTTTATTCTGACCCTGCACATGAATGAAGGCCCTGTATTAATAATCTTTGATGCTGCGTGTTTCTTCCTCTTGGAGAGTCACAGTACACATCAGCCTCCTGTGGGCTCTATGAAACGCAGAGTCATCTGTTTAACTTGGCATTTCCTGTACATATTAAACCACAGATGTTTTTTTTCCTCTGAATTTATTCATTTGCTGAAGAATGAAGTTTGGGAAATATTGATTAGACTCGTTTGGGCTTTGTATTTCTACTTTACAGCACCCCATGTACTAGCCAGATCCCCATATTTACTAGATATTATGTAAATAATAATGGCAATAATAGCTAACATTTACTGACTGTACTGTGTCCCAGGTATTATTCTAAGTGCTTTGTAGGTATTAGTTCATTAATATTTCCACCAATCTTATAAAATAGATATTTTGTTACCAACATATGTAGATAAAAACTAAGGGACAGAGAGGTTAAGTATTTTGCCCAAGGTCACACAACTGATGAGTGGTACTAGAATTTGAATCCAGGCAGTTAGGTCCAAGTATCTGGAATCAATACCATTCTTGGCGGCTTCCCTATTTTATCCTCTTTTACAAATCTTCCGAACTTGGCTCATGCACAGTACCTGGCAATGAATAGGCTTCTGTGAATGTTTGATGCTAGGTGATGACATGAATCATCTAGCATTCTGTCCTTGATAAACAAGCTAACTTTCACCCTACCTATATCATTCCTAATAATGTAGTTGAATAGAATGGGCTGAAAAAATGACTTTCCCTTCCCTACCCTCTCCCAAGGCCTACTCTGCTGGCTTGTTAAGGAAAGAGAGCAGGGATTATGTTGTAGCATAAATCCAACACATGGTGGGCATCTTCAAATAATGTTCCAGAACACAGCTTGAAAAGCATGGTATAGTCATGGGTCACAAAACAAACACAGACATCACAAAACAGACTGCCAGAGGATGACAAACATTTGAATATAAATTAAAAGAAGCTTTGCAGACACAGCATAACAAAAAGCCCAATTAACAAAACTAACCATATGCTACTACCAGAATGGTTGGACACAGTGTAAAACACAAACGCACATTAAATGCAAAGAAATCTCAGCTGAAACAGCTTCATCAGACAAACTGGAACCAATGCCAAACTGAGATTCTGCAGCGATCAAAGCGTCACTCTAAATGTCTCCCATTAAAATAACTGTTAAAGGTACAGTTACCCCGAAGCACTGAAAACATAGTCATAGAGACTGAAACAAAGTATATACTTTTGGATCTGTTTTATTTTTTTCTTTCACATTGAATTGCCAAAGACTTTGATTTATTTAGCAACTTTTTAATATTATAAAATGGTGTGAAGAGCATGAACTTTAGAAGCAAACAGGCCAGATTTAAATTCTGGCTGTGTAACTTGCTAAAATTGTGACTTTTGCAGGATAGTCTAGGTATCAGTTTCTTCATACTTTTATCAGGATTAAAACTGATAAAGAGCAAAACACAGTGTTTGGTAAATAGTATGCATATTCTTCATAAGTAAGAGCTATTATTCTTTATTATGTGAAGTTATACATATTCCAGGATATAAATTAGAATGTGTGTTTTACCTTGAGCTTCAAATTTCATCTGTAAAATCAGAAATTATGTATGCCTTATTAGGTATGGGCAGTATGTAGTTACAATTACTAGTAGGTGAGCTTCAAGGAGCTGGGAAATAAGGTGACAAAATTGCTCCCAGAGAGTTAGGAAATTAATATATAATATTTCAAAGCAGCATCCAATGAATTTTCAAGAGACAGAAGTCCCACTCAGGGCACATTGAAGAATCGCATGGTATTATATGCCAGTGGGGGTGAACATTTTTTGAGTTAAGGAAAGAATATGTCCACTAATAGGGTAGGTGGTCAGTTATGGGCTCATAGAAAAATCAGTCATTAGGTCAAAGATTAGCCGTGACCACTCTAGACTGTATAGGAAAGTGCTTACCATCTTCTTCTAATCTAATAAGAGAGTAATATGCTAATTACATCACTCTGCTACATCCCAAGCCATGCCCACCAGCCAATCAGAGTGACTATATGCAAATTAACCCAACCAAGATGGCAGCTGGCAGACACAGAGCTAGGGCAAACAGGAGGCTTCCTCGCCCCGGCAATGGAGGAAGCTGCCTGCCTAGGCCGGCTGTGGCCTCTGCTCAAGGCAACAAAGTTTCAATTATATAAGCCACAGAGCTGAAGAAAGCAGGAGGCTTTGTTGTCCCAGTGATGGAGGAAGCTGCCTGCCTAGGCAGGCTGTGGCCCCTGCTCAAGGCAACAAAGTTTCAATTATAGAAGATAAATAAACCCTAGATACCTGCTTCCAGCCAGCCTCGCTGGGAGCTTGGGTGGGTCAGCCTGCAAACAGCCATCAGCCCCTCACCCAGGTTGGCTAGGCACCCCAGCAGGGACCCCCCCCCCGAAGGGGCTGTGGCCAGCCTCCAAACAACCCTCAACTCCTCACCTAGGCTTGCCAGGGACCCCCCCACCCTGAAGGGGCTGTGGCCCCTACAAACTGCCATCAGTCCCTCACCCAGGCTGGCCAGGAACCCCAGCAGGACCCCCACCCTGATCTGGGACACCCTTCAGGGCAAACCAGCTGGCCCCCACCCAGGCACCAGGCCTCTATCCTATATAATAAAAGGGTAATATGCAAATTGACCCTAACAGCAGAACAACTGGGAATCACTGTTCACTATGACACACACTGACCATCAGGGAGCAGACACTCAATGTAGGAGCTTCCCCGATAGTCAATGCACTCCCACAGGGGGAGCTCTGCTCAGCCACAAGCCAGGCTGATGGCTCCCAGTACAGTGGTGATGGTGGGAGCCTCTTCTGCCTCCTCAGCAGCGCTAAGGATGTCTGAATGAAACTTAGGCCTGCTCCCTGCTGAGTGGACATCCCCTGAGGGCTCCTGGGCTGCCAGAGGGCACAGGCCGGGCTGAGGGACCCTCCCGAGTGCACAAATTTTTATGCATCAGGCCTCTAGTATTTATATAAATACCAGTCTGCTCTACAGTGATCTTTGCTGAAGTGAATTAATGTGAACTTGCCAATAATTTAGTCTCTTATGAGTGAGCAGAGCCAGTCTGCTCATCAGGGGAACATTGACCCAATCACATTTCAGAATTACCAAGATGAAAGTCAAAGGACCTGCAGTATGGCTAATTCACCCAGGCATGTCCCACAAGTTGGTTTCTGCCTAGGAATATATCTTTACTTCTTAATTCTAATTTGAAAGTTTGAAAAAAAAAAAGTAATGTAACCTCTCAGGAACTTCTTAAGTAATTTTAAAAGCAGCTCAATTTATCCTTCATGAAAAACTGGCTATCATATTAGTAATTTGAAATGACTAAATTGAAATGTATTTGCTGATTCCACTAGATATCATAGTACATACTTCTAGAGGGCAGCACTGTATATTAACTCTAATCTGTGCTAGGAAGTGCTGTGGCATTAATGACAAGACAAGTTTGGACTATTTACCATATATGTAAATACCATTTGTTTTCTTTTTCTTAAAAAAATACATCTCTTGTGCTTCTTCCATTCCCTCTCAGTCCTCCAGGTTGTCACTTGTTATACATGACTTGAATTATTTTACTGAAGAGGGAATGTTTTATGACTTAAAAAAAACTAAGTGTTAGAAAAGACCTTCTTTCATTGCTGTTTGGATGCTCTTATCATTCAATAATTAGCCACCCCTCCAGACAAGAATTTCAAAATGGGATTTATGATTTGCTACGGCATCTCACAGTTCCAGCCATTAGTGTTCAACCAGCTGGAACTGCAAGACTAAAAATAATCCAATTAAGTGATAACAGTATACTTTGAATCAGTGGTGAACAGATGGTAAAGTATCCTCCATTCATCATTAATTAATGTTCATTTAACGCCCACAGAGAATGACTCTGGGTCCCCTGCGTTGGGAGTTTGCACAGTGTTCTTGCTGACAAACCAACTTATAGGATCCAGAAAGATTTTATAAAATAACCTTGAAAATGGAACAACAAAGGCTTCAATCTGATGTGTGTGAGGGAAAGAGTCGGGAGAGAAGGAAAGAATGAGGGGGAAAGTTTGGGAACATCAGACGTTGCACAGGAAAGGAAAATAATGAACTAAATGAAAATGGCTCCTGAATGTTACTGAAAGCATGAATTGAGGCAGATAATGAGAATTTATAGTCAGGCCAACTGCCATGTCTTTATTTCTTTTTTGGATAATTGCTATCAGCTCAGAAGTGGAAGTGGGAAATGATTTTGACCAGATGGTCAGTTTTCCCAAAGTTGGTAAATGGTAAGGGGGGCATGGCAGAAAGACAAGGTGGTCATGTTTGAGAAGGTTGTAGAAATGACTGAAGAAGGCATCCAAGTCAGGGAAGGTCAGTGGAGCTAGAAGGAGGAGAATAATACTTGGGTTGTGAGAGCAGGATGTGCCCTACAAGTCCTGAGTGTTTCCTGACAGTGGACTTCACCTTCATGCTCAACTGAAAATAGAGTTAGACTCTTCATTCCACTTCTACCCGTATCATACACAAAGATTATGTTCAAGGACTTAAAGCTATTTGAGTCCCTATGCTATTTGCCCCGATGTACAGTTTTCCAGCAGAAAACCTCTAGGCAAGGTTTATGGCACACACTCTCAGGTACTCATTCCGGGAAAGAGGGACAGCTGGTCGCTGTGATTGCTAGTGCAAGGCTGCAGAGACGTGTTGCCCATTTCTGCTGGCTTCTAAGTGTGTGGTCTTCACATTAGTTCTTGTTATTCTCACTTTTGTTCACACAGTTTAGACAATAGCAAAATGGAGAGGATGGGAGTAGGGAATTGGGCCTCTAGAGTCAGTGTCCTGGATCAAATCCTGGTCCAACACTATGTAATCATGGACCTAGAAGAGCAAGGCTCTTAATCTCTCTCCAGTTCAATGTTCTGACTGGGAAGTAGGGTTGATGCCAGTGCACACCACATAGGGTTGTTAGGAGGTGGATGAGATATATGTAACATCTCACCAAGAATGGAGTCTAGAATATAAAACACACTTAATGAGCTATGGTGATGATGATGATGACGATGATGGCTCAATGAGCTATGGTGATGATGATGATGACGATAATGACTCAATAACTATAAGTAGTCAATGAAACTGTGAAAAGAATATACCCATCATTTTCTTAAGGTAGAATGGGTGGGACTTGGGTCCCTGAACACAAGCAGGATACAATTAATGGTTATAATTATAAACTAATTCTTTCATGAGTAGTATATCAGTAAATATCTGATCTAAGTTTTTCCACATAGTACATTCAGGTAGAACAAACATAAGCTTCCAAGATACACATAAATTGTTCAATGGCTTTTAAAAAATTCATATAAAACATATTGATTCTCAATTCAAATTACTGCAGTTTCATTGTTAAAAAATAGAAAACAAAGCAAAAAAAATAAAAATAAAAACCCATAATCCCATTATGCACATGTAATTATGAATAGCTGCAAATAATTAAGGATATCCTGACCCTTTTGAGTTCTTTTCAATGTATATGCATCTATCTCTTTCAAATTAAAGGAATTTGTTGCAAATATTAAAATCCCTAGGAATCCAGATCAGGATAACTAGGGAGATTGATGATCATACCTATTAAGAATTTGAACCTGAAATAAAAAACACATTAGAAGAATTGCTAAGGAATGTTGAATATAGAATGAGCAGGAGAAAGATGTTCAGCCCACACTTAAATCTTCTTTATCACCCTTTTGTCATTTGTACTCTTAATATTGATCAGTTTTTATGTAAAATTTGATGGTTTAGTGCAGATTTTTTATGATGGTTGGAAGCTAACTTGGTGTTTAAATGGAGGAACTAAAAAAACCTGGCTGGCGCAGGCTCTAGTCTTCTCGTCAGCCTGTAATATAAATCTTAACCATTCAACTTGAATGGACAGACACCATAACCTTTTAAATGAATGGAGAAGAGGGAAACTAGTGAAGTAGATTATTCATATCACATAGAAGTTAAATTCTGCAACTACAAATGATTTGCTGAGCCGTTGGTCAAGTTTTCTGTGTGAAACACATTACAGGATTCTGGTTCTTTGGAGCTATGCTGCAGCTGTGGAAGTTGTAGATAATTGGTAGCATGCAAGGTAATTTTTGTCTATCCACATGCAAATGAGTTCTGCACTTTTCTAATATTAACTCCTTGAACTGGTTGTTAGAGCTCAACAGTTTCCTCTGATGAGTTAAATGAAACCTCTAACACATGTTCATTTTCATATATGTAGGAGAGTCACAATTTTATCATTTTCTATTTTTTAAAAAATTATCTTTTGACCAGGTTAACTTTCTCCCACACAGGTGCTTGTCTACTGTGTGGGCTTTGGTGGGCAGTAGCAGAGGCATACCTCACCCTTTCTCATTATTTTATTTATAACTACATCATTCAAAAGCTACAGCTCTTTGACATTTGGAACGTACAGTTAAAGTGCTTCTTGAGTTTCCCATAGTGGTATAATTTTCCTAATTACTTTCTTTTGGTTGTCTTATTTCAGTAGAAAATTAGTAGGATAAATGTCTTAGCTTAGGCTGCCATGACAAAATATCACAAACAGAGGGACTTAAACAACAGGTATTTATTTCTCAGTTTTGGAAGCTGGCATTAGGGTGCAGTATGGTCAGGTTCTGGTGAGGCCCTCTTCCTGGCTTGTGGATGGATGCCTTTTCTCAGTAACCTCACATGGCTGAGAGAGAGAGGTCCTTAGATGGTCCTTGGTGTCCTTCTGGGGACCCCACTCTCATGACCTCATTCAAACCCAATTATCTCCCAAAGATTCACCATTCAAACATTACTACCTTGGGGATGAAACTGGGGGAGACACATTCAGTGGGGAAGCCAAATATCTTCATTTGGTATATAGCTCATTCTCAAAGATCTCTGTAAGTAGAAACTTAAATTTCCTCTTTGATATAGGAGTAGTTTAGGAGATTTTTAGTTGCATTATATTTATTATTTTGCCTTTTGAATATATATATATATATATATATATATATATATATATATATATGCTTTTAAATTAAAGATATTAATGCATTGTGAGTTAGAAAAGTTTCACTGGTAGGAATGAACTGTGACTTTCTTTATAACCATAAATACAATTATTTTTAGTAAATAGTTTTGAACCAGATGAAAACAAATAAGTCAATAAGTTATAAAATATATTGTTATATATTTGAAGTATTTAAGTAATATTTCTTAAATACCCCTATCTCTACCTTAACAAATGAATCATCCCACATAATTTAGAATTCAGATCTTTCTTCTTCTTCTCTTGAGAGGGAAAGAAAGATATTTTATTAATTATTTAGTGACTTACTTATCGCTATTTAGTTAAGATATTGGCTTAGTGATTGCACAGGTGTCAAGGCTGAAATCTATAGGGAAGGCAGGCAGGCTGGACGGTCAGGCAGGAGTTGAGGTGCATTCTTTAGTACAAGATCTAAGGGCAGGCTGGGAGGATGGGAATTCAAGCAGGATTTCTATGTTACTATGTTTGAGTCAGAATTTTTTCTTCTTGGGAATCTTCCTTCTTCAGTTCTTGCACTTAAGGCCTTCAATTGATTGGATGAGGCTCCCTGTTTTGCTTAAAGTCAACCGACTATAAATGTAAGTCACAGCTACAAAATACTTTAACAGCAACATCTAGACTTGTGCTTAACCAAACACCTGGGCACCGTGACGTAGACATCACACTCCCCCACCTAAGGTAGAACTTCTTGTGAAATGCTTTCTGGCTACTTAATCTTAATATATTGAGAGAAATGTTCAGATTCACTATGAAAATGGTGCCTTTTAAAAACTATATATCACGCCTATTGTTAAGAATGTTATCCTGTGATGTTTTACGTGGGTGTGGCTCACCTCTGCTTCTTTGGCTGCTAGTCTTTTCTATAAACAAGTGAGCTATGGTTCCCTGTGACCTGTTATATGTATTTCTTCTCTCTCCTTTTCCCAAACCTGTGCTTCACTGTACCCATCATTGTGACCTCCGCAGCCATCCAGGCATGAATGGAGGGAAACTGAGGCTTTCTTAGGCTTCCAGATTGAGCTGTGGGCTCCTGTCCAGCTTCACCGGTAATTCTGCTTTGTGAGTGTATTGGGCAGTGGCCCACTATTAATAAAGTGCCTTTCATTTCAACTTTTCCTATTAATCATCATTAGCCTCACCTGAAAAACCTAATAGCATTCTTAGCTTCCTGGAATAAAACATCATCAAATACTGCCAAATTGAACCTAGGTTCCTAATGACCCATCTCATTTCCTGACTCCATAGAAGTCCCTTGTAGATGTAGCTAAATATATTCTCTTTCTTTTCAACTATAATGTGCATAAAGCCCTTAACACAGTACCTGAAGCATAATGAACACTTAGCCATTTTTTTATAATTATTACTTCATCCTTAAAAATAATAAATATTCGAGTATCATTTAGCTCTTGAAACTATTATCATCTACAATCTCCTATCAAATAATCAATGTGTTAGAGTTTAGGCTATTCAGTCGCTCAGATGTTTCTAGTTACCTGAGGGATACCCACAGGTAGAATGAAATCATCTAGGCAGGAACTTCTCCTTGGAGAAAATTTAGGATTATGTACCTTTAAGAGTCTCTTTATTGTTGCCACAGTGCACTGGTTTCTCTTCTGATTGTACGGCAGCCATTTCATAACTTACCACACAAAGTTCTTGCTTGTTAAACTATCATCAGCAAAGTGCAAGTTATTTTGATGACTTTAAGTAGGTTACAACTAGAGAAGAAAAGAGAATATTTCTCTAAGATATGACACTGGTCAAAATAAATAGAAAGGTCCTGAAATAATGAATGACTATTTCACGGGCATCAAACACTTAAAAGTTTTAACATTTGTTTTGTGATTCTCTTCATATCTTTGTAACTTTGGAATGAAGTCAAAAGGAGTCTGAAAGCTTTGTAAGAAATAAATGGTAAAGATTAACCAGGGGTATTAGAGTTTGCAAACTGGAAACACATCTAGGCAAAAACTAGAAGCGTTCCAAAGAAGAAGGAGAAGTTAAAAGCTCTTAGAGTAAAATATGCATCTTTGAGAATTACTAGTTCTAAATTCTTAGCCCTAGGATTGGTTCAGGATGGTTATCAGTCAGATGTCAGGTAGTCTGGATGGTGGATGCCAGGTGGTTTAAAAAATGGGCATCAGGAGGTCTGGCAATGTTTGGTGGACTGGATTATGGATATCAGGTGGATGTACAGGTGCGTCTTTCAGAGGGTAATCAGGGGACCTGGACATGTGAGTCCTTCAGGGGATGAGCAGAGAGTTATCTGGAGGTCCACATGTATATCCAGGCATTGATGCAGCAGTAGAAAGTTCAAAAAAGTTTAACTTCCTAGGCTAGTTAGAATAAGAGTGGAGTCTTTCCTAATGCCTCAACCCTCACAATGTTAATAATTTTAGCAGCTTGTCTAAAGTGAGTCCATTTCATATATTCTCTTTCATCACTCTTTCCTCACAACTATTTAAATATAAATCATACATTTCTATTTTTGTGAATGTTAGCCAGTGGTATTTTCTGTGGTTGTAGCTCATCTCAGCCAAAATTATAAATAAATGATGAAAAACAATGGAAAATATCTTTTTAAGTATTGAAGTTGAAAGGAATAGTGATAAAAGTAAAATTTTGAGTTGCTATGTCTCTTTACTGATACAATAAACCCAGTTGCAGGATTGAAAATTTAGTTTTGATTATTATAGCATTATAGTTTTTCAGAGAAACTAAAGGAAAATAACTTCAAAATTTCCCAGGAAACAACAAATAATGAATGTAATTTATATCCAACCTGAAAAATAAGGTGGATTTAAATAAAAATTTTATACCTAAGCCAATTTGACAAAGTAAGCTATAGTTTTCACATGTGATTTAATCAGAACACCAAAGCTATAAGGTACTAAATACTATCAAGACTTAATTTTATTTGTGGTGAGACACACCAGTAATAATATTTTATAGAACTACAAAACATACAAAGTCTTTTTCCCCTCCTCCTCCAATTTATTTGACATCTCAGATTAGGTAGCTTTTGAGTGAAGGGTCTTGGGATAATGTCATCTGTAATAGCCTAGGATATTTTGCTTCATCCTGGCACCACTCATTTAAATAAAATGTTAGCTTATGTTCATATAACTGCTAAAAAATCATTAAGTGCTTCATTTAACTTGTCTGGTTAATCTGTGAAGCATCTAAGAAGGCAGTCTTGGCATGTTTATGAGACAGCACAGCATGCTGGCCAATGGCATAGATGCTGGTGCCAAAGTCCCTGAGCTTAGACTTTTGCTTTGCCTTATGTGACTGTGGGCAGGTAGTCCCACTGTGGGCAGTGTCCTCACCTGGTAGTGGTAAGGATGGAGTGAGTTGATAGCTATGAGTTGGTTGGAGTCCTCCGTGACCACAGCAAACACTGTGCAGCCAGCATTAGCTGCTGCCCTTGAGGAGACCCTGTTAAGACAGCTCATGTGCTTTGTGTGTGTGTGTGTGTGTGTGTGTGTGTGTATTTTCCTTTTTGAAAGGTTAACTCTTTATTGTGAAACAAAGAGAAAGGGGCTGATGAATGCAGCAAAGAACAATAAAAAATTCAATTCAAGAATTGTGCTGAAATATAAGTCATTTATGAGAATCATTTGTTTAAGAAAGCCTTCTTTGCTTACTTCTGAAATAATTTGGATTGTTATAGCTTCAAGGGGCATGCAATTACAAAAGAATTAATATTTGAGTGCAGTAGCAAAAGAAAAGCACATTTTCTATCTATGACATCAAAAGATGTTCCTGCACAATGGATTATTTCTGCAATTACAAGGGCATTTAATACAGTTAAATAAAGGGCATTTAATTTTATTCTTCTGTGGTGGCTACTATTTATCATAAATTACCCACACACATTTTTTTAAATTTTAATATAGCTATATACTGAGTGTTATGAACTACATGTTTTTATCTTCCTGTCCCTGCCCCCCCCCGCCACCACCAAATTCACACGCTGAAATCCTAGCCCTCACTGAGATGGTATTAGAAGGTTGGGACTTTGATTGATGTCTAGGTCGCGATGATTAGGTCATGGAGCCCTCACAAATGGGATTAGTGCCCTTATAGAAAAGACCTTGCCCCTTCTACCATGTGAAAATATCCTCAGCTCACTTACATTAGTGTACAGTTGGGCAAAATCATCTTGTTTGCCCCTGCCCAGCATTATTACAGTCTTGCACTGATATGGCTAACCTGGGTAAAGATCGAAATTCAAAATTTGAAGTATTGTTTTACTGAATAGGTATCGCTTTGGCACCATTGTAAAGTTAAAAAATCTTCAGTCAGGGTCCATCTGTGTGCATAGACTGAACTCAGCCCATCATATGGGCTCTGATAGATATCTTTATTGACTCTCTCACCTGAATGACTTTGCTACTACTCTCTTCATAGCAGCCCTGTACACACTAGGATCATTCTTCTTTCTTTGCTGACATTTGCTTTGGTAGAGTTGCACCCTACCAGAATGCCTTTTCTCTTCCTTTCCTCCTCCTCTTCCTTCTTTCCTCACTGCACGTGTGGAGGCCCTGACCTTTTCTTCCTGACTCCTACATCCCTCTTGCATCAGTACTCATTTCGATGATAAATTACATAGGGTTTTTATTTAATTCTCCAAACATTTCCACCCTGCCCCTTCTATTAGCCTGAAGCCCAGGCCAGTGAAAACCACATATATACTACGATTTCCCCCATGCTTAATAATTATTACTTAAAAGAGTAAATTTCATCTAGGCTATCTCAAAAGATGGCATGAAGGAAACCACTGTTAATCAGGATAGATTTAGCCTATAATCAGCTTATTAACCACAATAAATTTTTTATTTTAACCATCTAACCCTGACTTTCTCCTTGGATGTCTGAAAGACACTGAAGTCCCTCCTTTGACCCCCTAAGTCAAATCCCCTGACAGATGCTCTCTTATTTATATCTACTTTAAAATTTTATTCTTTTGTGTAACTATTTGCTTAATATTTGATTATCTCATTGGATTACAGTTTATGAGGGCAGAGAAAATGACTGTTTTGCTCACAATTGCATCAGATATATATATTGAAGGAAGGAAGGAAGGAAGGAAGGAAGGAAGGAAGGAAGGAAGGAAGGAAAGAAATAATGAAAATTCTCCAAGCTATTGCTAAAGTTTCAAAGGCTGTTAGTCCCCTTAGCTGTATGATTTGATGTTTCTTTGTAGACTACACTAATATTTCCAAGCAAAATTGCTTTTAACATTTAACATGCAGACCAATTTCCATTTCAAAATGCGCCAGTTATTGAAAATATTTTCAGTGGTATTACAAATAGTCTTGAGGCTTCCTGAAATGGGCTAGGCACTAGTTAATGGGTGTCTGTGACTGTCTCCTAAAAAATTACTTATCTAGTTGTCTCTAAACAAGAAGGAAAAAAGAAGCCTGGAGAAGTAATCATCGTGCTGTGAGTAAAATAAATGCAGCAAATAGCTCTATAAAACAATATTTTTAAAAGAGTCGGTTTTGTTGTGTTTTGTTTAATGTCCCAGAACCTTCCCAATGTGAATTAAAAAGAAATTGCTATAGTGAGTAAAGTTGGTGAAAATTACTTCAGGACTAAACTATAAATGCAGGAAAAGGAAAAGAGGGTGAGGGAGGTCCAGATGGACATTTACATCCTAAACGTTAAAACATGCAAACATAGAAAAGTCTCCTTCTGGTCTAAGATGAGACAGTCTTCCCAAGGGAAATGCACACAGAAGGCTTACTGGGGTCTGTGGGAAACCACTCTCCACTGTCACTGTCCAGAGTATCCAAAAGCATTTAGTGTGAAATGTTTCTTCTAAATCTTGGATCTCTGACATAAGGCAAATTTCCTTACGTTTCTTAAAGAAGTATTCCTCTACTCTTGGACTAGATCATTCAACTATGCCAGCATTTGTCCTACCTACGAGGGCTGTCAGGTACCTCCTTTAGCTGAGGCCCTCATATTTGGAGTCGGAGAACTTTAAAGATCAGATATGAAGGCATATCCCTAGGCAGTCTGTTTCAATAATTCTAGGTCCAGGAATTTGTTTTTATTTTATTTTATTTTATTTTATTTTATTTTATTTTATTTTATTTTATTTTATTTTATTTTATTTTACTTTAAGGATTCATTGGTGTTTCAGATGGTTCACTCCAGGTGAACCTACTATGGAAAACATAATGTTGTAATCCTTAGCCCATAAGAGAAGTTGTAATATGTAGGTTATATTTGTCCGATTTTGTCAGCAGAGATTTAAACTATTTGATATACTGTTGTTTCTCTTGAATTAAAAATTTCCCCTTCCTCTTCACTTCCTAGTGCAGTTTTCTTTCCTCTTCCCCGTCTCTGGAGCCCATACTCCCCTAACCCAAATTTTAACGTAAGTAAGCAGACCGCCCGCCCTGGCTCTGATTTTGTTCAGCACACCTTTCTAAGCATCTCATTTTGACATCCCTGCCTTTTCTGATAGCTCTTACCTCCAATACGCCCCCCTTTTCTTCAACTAATTTGTCATTGTGGACCATCAGCCCTCGTTGTTCCAGAGCCCTGACCACAGCATTTTCATTCTTCAAGGCATCACTTTTCCTTGTGTCCATGTTTTCCTGCTTTTAAATATATTATAATTACATGGTTTGGAAGAACATTGTTAATTTTCACTTTTGGTTGGGGGTTGGGTAGGAAAGTGTGATAATGAAGGCTCATATAGGAAAACCTTTGACAGATTTTACTTGCAGTCTCTATAGAGCTGTGCTTCCAAGATCTGGTTAAGATGGTTTCTCTGTTATGGTCCAGTCACTTGGAAGACAGAAACCACTATAGATCATTCAGCAGACAGAGTTGAATTCAGGGAATGTGTCCCTGGGTAATGAAAGATCTGAGAAACCCAATAGGGGTGGATGATGTAATCACAGGCAACTGTGCTCACCCATAAGGCTGGAGAGACAGGGGGAGGATGTCAAATAAAAAAACCACAACAGCCAACACGGCAATAGCCATTCATTGTGAATGAATCAAAATTATACATTTTTTTTTGTCAGATGACAACAAATATATTTTTTGGTGTGATGAAGAATTTTAGTAATTAGTTTATGTGTGCCAGGAGATGAAAAAGGTTGAAAATCACTGCCATAGAGGAAGAGGGGGAAATGGATTTGAAAGCAAAAGACACATGACAGGCACAGTTTCTGTATAAGAATAATCTCATGTGATGTATGAAGTCTCTCTTTTCTATCCAAGCAATAGTTACTCTCTTTATCAAGGTACCTGATTATATGCCATTATGTGATAAGTGAGAGACATGAGAATAATAAAACTGAAAGTAACTGAGATGAAAGCAAAGAATAAAGACCTGTGTTTAAGTTGTTACTCCTTCTTTGTTCTGCCCAGAAAAAGACATGTGCCCCTCCTCTCCCTCCTCTAGCTGCCATACGTCTAGTCAGCGACTCTCTCATCAACATGAAGTAAGATGAGTGGGCTGTAGACTGTGGGCTGTGGCGAGAGACAGTGTGGTGTGGTTAAAGTTTTTAACTTCTGGATGGGGTATCAGAAGGAAATTCAAGGCAAAGCAGAGAATAGCAGACAACTCTCCTGGAAAACTAGAGGCAGAAAGTGAGTCCAGCTCATGAAATAAGAGCTAACTACGTGTGTAAATCCCAGCTAACCCCAGAGTCCACAACGGTTCCCTTGAGATGTTCATGTCGGAACCAACACTTGGCACCAACAAGCATCACTCAGCAGATAGGACCAGGTACATATTGATGATGTTGACCCCAGAATGAGCTGTGACAAGCTGTACCCCCAAAACCATAATGGTGTTTTATACAATTTGCTATTTTTGACCCAATTGATGATGTAGTGTCAGTGTTGGGTACCTGTGTCTCCCCACCATTACTACTTCCTTGTCTGGCTTCCTATCTTCAGGCACTTTGGTGTGATCCTGTCAGTCTGTCTCTAAGAAAGTCCTCACCCCTGGACCTGCTAGCTGCCCAATGCAGTGCTGACCTTTCTCGATAATTTCTGTTGGCGGTTTAGTAGCATTGAAAACTGCTGGGCATAGTCTTCCTCTTGGAAACTTTCTACCTCTCATTCAAGACATACATTTGATTTTTGTCTGTTCTTTCTTGTTTTCTTTCTCTGATTCCCTTTTCACACTAAATATCTGTGTGCCCAGGGATTCCAAAATGGTCTTCTTATCTTCTTTCATTTCGCTTCCCTCTTTTCCCAGCACTCGCTCCCTGGACCCTCTCATTCTGTGCATTAAACTACAACCTGAAGCTCACATCTCCTGTAGACTGGAATGGTTCCTGAACTCAGGCTTGCTTTTCCATTAGTCTGCAGACTATCCCATCCTGGATATTTTCCCTCATATCAGCCTGTCCCAAATGAAACCTATGACCTCCTTTCTTTAAACCAATTCATATATCAGTTAACAGTAGCATGTTAATAAGTTCATCTACTAATATCTCTGACCTCCTTTAGGTAGAATCAGCGACTGTCACCTGTGCTTCTGTTACATGAAATTTATGACTCTCCCATGACTTTTGGCCATGTCTTTTCTTTTACCAGAAGAAGGGACTACATCTTAGTCATCTCTGAACCCCAGAGATTAACTGACTGCACACCTGATTCTCACCATCTCCTCCTTCTCAAATATCCTGATCACCCTCCAAAAGAAAATTATGCAAAGAGTTACTTGTTTGGAGAATTTATGTGGTCTTTCATTTTTTAAAATGTTTTTAGAGCAGTTGTTTATATTTACTAATTTTATTTTAGAGAGTTTGGACACAGTGATTTCATTTCCAGATGCCTGAGAATATGAATTTCAGCCACTTGGGCAATGTGTAAGTTCTGAGCCACAAGAAATAAATTTTTCTAGACCCTGAATTTCACTGTGGTGGGAATTTACTTGTCATCTACACTATATTTATTTTCATAAGATGGATGAAGAGAATAAGTGATAACCTTTGACAATTTTTTGTCCGTTCACCCCAGAGTTTCCTTTGATTTCAGCCATGTCTGCTTTATTTAGAGTAACATTTTTATTAACACTATTTGGAGTGCTTGAAGGAGAATATTGAATTATAGAAATTTTCAAGGATATTTTCTTAATTTAAAATTAGTGAGCTTGCATGTATCACTGTATTTCCCCAAAGACCTGGTGCATTTAATTTTATCTTATTCTTAGTTATATTTAAAGTCTAGAATTTGGATGAATGATCTCTTAACAATCAAGTTTAGGTGAAATGTCCTAAATTCAATTTTACTCCTTGGTTTCTTAGAAATAGAATCTAAGGTAAAGTACTAATGTATCACTAGGGAGATGCAACCCTAAAGTGATGAGAGTAAGGTAAAAGGTAAGCACAGGTGTGTTTTTTTGTCTTACCAAACCAGCTATGGCATCACTTAACTGTGAAAAGACACAGTTAGGACCATGGGTGTATTTGTCCCCTCAACAAAGGGAGGACAAAGAAACCTATATGGACAGAGACATCCATGGTGGAGTGTTTCCTGTTCGGGTCTCTCCTGTTTCCTGCTCACTGTTGCTCATAGTTCATTCTACAGAGAGATAAATTCCTTGTATTTTTATACTTTTTGGTTATGTTATTCAGCTTTGCTTGTGGTCATTAAGGATATCAAATTATGTAGGGTGGTGTCCTATTCATTTCCCTATTTTGTACAAGCAGCATTTCACCAGTGGCCTAACCTAAGCCATGAAGTTTGAATTCCAGGAGTATAGAAAGCAGCCACACGCTTCAACTAAGATGATGGCTAGCCTGTTGGTGGCAACTAAGAGCAAAAGACAGCTCAGCTCTGAGGGGGGTCCAGGAACCAGGAAATGCACATAAAATTAGTGTCTAATAAAGATGCTGACTCAAAACTCTCCCTATATATTTGCGATACAGTTGACATAAAACATTATATTAGTTTTAGGTGTACAGCATAAGGATTTGCTACACATATGTATTGTGAGATGACAATCACAATAAATCTCGTTAACATCTGTCACCAAATGTAGCTACAATTTTTTTTCTTGTGATGAGGACTTTAAAAATCTACTTTCTTAGCAACTTTCAAATACAGAATACAGTGTTATTAACTATATCAGCATCTTCATAGATACTTTGACCTAGAAAAAAACACTGGAAGCTAAAATTTCTTCACAATCCTTTTCCTTTTCTTTCTTTTTTAAACACTGTGTATTTCACTTAGTGAAGTCTGGGCTATAGCCTTTGGTGGGGGGTCAACTCCCTGAAACACCCTTTGTGAGTCTGGCTGAACTTTTCTGTCTGCTTTCCTTTTTCAAGGGTTTTCAGAGACTCTAGATATCTTGCCACTGGCTTCTTCTATAATAAATATAGAAAACTAGAAAAATGAGCAATCTGCAGTTTTCCAGTGATGAGTTATATAGGGAGGACCATGATTCTGAAAACTTTTTTACTGCTGCTTTGCTGAGCTGGAAGCATTATTTCCAGCAAAGTGCATGTCCCGACCCCAATTGCATTTCAGATTTTCTATGTGTCTTGGGTTGAGAAAGAGAACAGGATGTTTTGTTTTTAATAGACACATTAGGGACAGCCACACTGTGCATAGCTCAGTGCACAGTGATGCCTATACATAGTCATCTGGTTCAAGGGACGCCTTCAGAAATAAGCACTCGAAGCTTTTGCTACAACCACTTGTCCAGCTTGGGCTCTGGACACCGAGCCCAGGCCTCACTAAGCCTGAGTCAAGGGGGTGGCCCTTCTTCTGAGGTTAAGTGAGTATTGGACAACCTGACTTTATTTTTGAGAATCTTCCCACGAAGTCCTCTTTACTTAATTAATTCAACCCTAAAACATTGTCATAAGCACCTTCTAATAGTTGGTTATCTTTGAATTTGCCTCTCTGAATTGTACTTCTTGTATTCTTTGATTGAAAGAACTGGTTTCTAGACCCGAGTCTAAGATGGGGCGGGGAGTCCTCCATTCTCCTGGGCGCCTTCCATTCCTCAGTTGGCTACTCCTTGTCAGTTCCTGCCTTCCAGTGATTATCTTTGGAAATGTGCCACCCGGAATTCCAGGTGATCATTTGTGAACCAAAGCTATTGCTTGAAGTTGGTTGATGGCATCCTATGGCTCCCAAGTTACCTAGAAATAGCCAATAAGTGAGAGTTCTTTTTATTTCCTTGGTTTGTACTAGCTGTATCACTAGTGCTCTGAGCCATATGGCTTGAATTCTGAGATATACATCTTATCATATTTAAAAGTCAATGTAGAGTAATATTTATCCTATATGGTCCTGACAAAGGAGGTTTTTAACCTTCCTGAAAGGATAGACTAGTCTACAAATTGTTGTCCAGCTTGACAGAAATCAATGAAATCTCCCACTCAAAATTCACATTTCACCCAGCCACGTGAAAAAGCAAATAAATAAAATCCGATTCAATTCTGCAAGTGCTTTGCGAGTTCTATCTTGAAAGAAAAATAAAAATTGAATGCTTTAAAATTCATTAGGATGCTTCAATCTAGGGTAGTTCATAGTTTTATCATGGTGATTTCAGTTATCTCTACAGTGAGTAGCTGAAAATTGTGTCGTACTAGTAGTCTATATAAAAGAGTAAGTAGTTTGGTTTTATTGGAGATTCCTCTAATATTAGTCTACCTTTTGGGATGTGTTTTACTAAGTATTGTGGGGGAAATGAGAGAAAATGTGGGTGATACAAAGATGATTCATGCCATTCTTTGATCAGGCTTGTACTGCATAGCAATGTAGCAATTACTAATGGACAATGCATTGCCCTAATTTATTTATTAATTGATTTTCAACCAGATTTATTGAGATATAAGTGACATATCAATTGTATAAATTTACAATGTACAACATGTTGATTTGATATACTTATATACAAATCATGAAATGATGACTATCATAGCCTTAGCTAACACCTTCATCACATCATATAATGACCTAGGTTTATTAACCCATATGCATGTCTTTTAAAAAAATATTTTTTATTGATTTCAGAGAGGAAGGGAGAGGGAGAGATCAATAATGAGAGAGAATCATTGATTAGCTGCCTCCTGCATGCACCACACTGGGGATCGAGCCCGCAACCTGGACATATGCACTAACCAGGAATCAAACTGGGACCTCCTGGTTTATAGGGTGATGCTCAACCACTGAGCCACGCCAGTGGGTCCCTGTACATGTCTTCTAATCAAGGGTCTGGTGCACTGTGTCACCCTTTATCTGGTAAGAAAATCTCCAGTCCAGGCTCCACTTTCTACTTCCTTCCCTTCCTTTTCTTTCTGCCTTTCCCTCCTGTCCCTTATCCTGATCTTTCTTGCCTTCCCCTCCCTTCTTCTCCTCTTTCCTTCTCTTCTGTCTCCTCCTTGCCCCTCCCTTTTTCAGCCTTCATCTCTCCCAGCCCCTCCATTTTTGAAATAGAGCTGGACTTAAAACAAAATGAAAAGAGACACAAGTACAAATGTTAAACTTCTTATGGGAATGAGTGAAAAGATTCAGTTATATCTTTAAGAAAGCACTTAACAATTTAACTTTATTCTCAATTTCATCCCTGTAACAAAGACTATTCCCTAAGAGACTCATTGTAAAGTTTTGTCTTATTTGACCAAATCATTAGTTAATTAAATTTTATATTAAAAAGATAATATATGACTTTAATTTTACTTAATCATGTGTTAATGGTTGATAGACTTTTGTGTCATATAAGTTAAAAACTTCGTAGCTTTATAGTTCATATAGTGTAATGAGATAAATACTGGAGTTATGAGGTTATATAGGTTAATTAATATAGGTCAGGTTTTCTCTGATTTGTTTAATTCTGAAATAAACCTGCAATCAGTTGAATTTGTAGTACAGCACTTACTTTTTTTGTTTCAGATTTATTTTAAAGAAATAAAATACAGTTAAAAGACTGCTCTGTATTCTTTCACAACCCCCTATCTGCAGCAGAATCACTCCCTTTAAAGTTGTGTGTATCTTTTCTAGTTATGTTATGTTATTTTTACTATATATAGTAGGGGCCCGGTGCACAAAAATTTGTGCACTCAGGTGGGGGGGCCTTCAGCCCAGCCTGTTCCCCCTCACAGTCTGGGACCCTTCGGGGGATGTCCACCCGCTGGCATGCCTGGCCAGCCTGGGTGAGGGGCTGATTGCTGTTTGCAGGCTGGCCAAGCCCCCCAGTGGGAACCCTCACCCCATGGGGGTGTGGCCAGCCTGGGTGAGGGGCTGAGGGATGTTTTCAGGCTGCCCACAGTCCCTTCAGAGTTCGGGTCCCTA